>ML784357.1:541901-553232 GCA_009831015.1 Picea engelmannii
TCGCGTGAGAGCTTGCTCAAGCAACAGACTGATAGGATCGTTTGCTCCATCGTTTTTCTTTTCTTCCGCCATTGAGGGTTTCTTGGGTGTGCGAGAGCGATTGTCCTTGAGAGAGACAAGCTCGAGACCCAACTTGCTATACTCGGACCTCGTCGAGGACATGCACTGAAAAAAACGAACAAGAGCAGCCTGCTCTGATACCACTGATCTGGATTATTTTCGACACGAAATGAGAGCGGAGATAAAATAAAGAAATGCACAGAGATATCACGTATATCCAGTAATACAACAGAAATATATCATAGATGCAACCATAAACACAGAGATACAGTAATACACTATTTCTATTAATGAACGAAATGTACAGAGACTGTAAAAATACAGAGTGAAAGACTCGCTAGAATGGTGGCAACTTATCTCTGAGAAGAGATGTGATGGCTACTCGCATTCGCAAGAAGAAGGTTACAATGAGGCTCTGGAGGCCTTTTTACAATAATCGGGAATGCCAAAAGTCCTAGACATCCAAAAACCTAACCCTAGGAGATGAAGCGCCAAAGTCATGTGGGCCCCGTTTGGGTAAGTTGGTGCATCAACTTCCCGGGGTCGTAACTTTTGCATACGATCTCTGTTTTAGGCGTGTGATAGCTCATTGGAAAGGTATCGTCGAGGAGATTCATTTTGGGGGCTCAATCATGCCTTTGGCTATCATTGAGAACCTCGATCTCGAAAAAACTTCATTTAGGCCCTCAAAATGGCCCCGGAAGTTAAAACCTGCTAAAAATAGTAAATTGTCAAAATTGCCAGAAAGTCATTTTGAGCCATTTGGAAAAGGTGGTTGGCCACCGATATCCACCTGGATCACATATCGAAGCGGGTGAATCTTGCGGTAGGGTCTAGTGAGGCGCTCCTTTTGCAAATGTAGCCACACTTTATCGCCCACCTGGAAGTTGTGTGGCACCCGATGTTGATCATGTCGCTACTTGTACTTAGCATTGGCTCTGTCCAAGATGTCATGAACTTGTTGGTGGATGTGTTGAATGTTCTCAATGAAGATGTTTGCCTTGTCAGCCTCAGACTGGACATGGGATGAATCTGCTTGAGTAGCCACAAATGGCATGGATACGTCAATGGGACATAGTGGCTGGAATCCCAAGCCCACCTGAAAGGGGTTGTGGCTGGTTGAGCTATGGAGAGCCTGGTTGTAGATGTGTTGTACATAGGGAAGGCTCTCATCCCATGTGCGTGGATGCTTTGAGTTGTACATGCATAGAATTTGTACACTCATCTGGTTGGCGACCTTTGTCTGGCCATCAGTTTGCAGATGGAAAGTTGTGGACTTGGTGAGCTTGGTGTCCAGCATCAACCAGAGGCTGGAACAAAATGTACTGAGAAACCTGTTGTCCCTTTCTGAGATGATAGACTGTGGGATCCCAAAGTGTACCCACATTCGCTCAAAGAAGAGTTTAGCAGTGGCTTTTGCTGTGATATTCTTCTTGCAGTCCATCATAATGGACATCTTTGAGAATCTGTCGACGACCACAAAAACACAATCATTGCCATGCTTAGTAGAAGGAAGGCCCGACATGTAATCCATGGAGATGGATTCCCAAGGCCGACTAGGGGTGGGCAGCAGAGTATAGAGGCCTTACTTCTTGATGGTCGGTTTGGCAATGGTGCAAGCAGTGCAAGACTTGATGTACTTCCCGACATCATGTCGAAGGTTCGGCCAATAGAAATACTTTTGTAGTACTGCCACGGTTTTCTCGACCCCGAAATGCCCAACGACCCGACTATAGTGTGCCTCCCAAATCATCTTGGCACGTTGACTTAAAGGAACACAAAGATGTCCCAGGTGACATAGCAGGGCATCCTGGAGGTGAAAATTAGGAACTTTCTTATCCTCCAAGAGCGTATTGTATGTGTGGCCGAATTCTGGATCACTTTTGTAGAGAATCAAGCAATTGGAAGTCTCGTGCCCACAAGAGTTGAGCACCGTGGTTAGCGCCATGATAGGGGGTCAACTGAGGCAGTTTGAAAAATTATTGGTGCTTCCTTTCTTGTACTTAATGTTCAAATGAAACTGTTGCAGGTATGTGGACCACTTCTGATGGCAATCATTCTGCAACTTCCTTTGTGTCTGTATGAACTGCAAGGGTCAGTGGTCTGTGTGGATGACTGTTTCCTTTCCCAAAATGCAATGCTTCCATTGTCGGCAAGCCTGCACAATGGAATACATCTCCTTGTCATAAGTGGGATACTTCCGGATTGTGTCGGAAAGTGTCTCACTGTGATATGCCACTGGATGCCCCTGTTGAGTAAGGACTGCCCCAATAACATAGTCAGAGGCATCTGTCTTGATCTCAAATGGTTGTTGCAAGTCTGGTAATGTGAGCACTGGTGCAGAGAAGAGACGATGCTTCAAATGGTCGAACGCCTTATGTTGAGATTCAGACCAAAATAATTTTTCTTTCGCTCCTCCCTTGGTGACTTGACTCAAGGGCCAAGTGATATGAGAGAATTCCAACACAAACCTGCGGTAGAAATTGGCAAGACCCAAAAAGTTGTGGAGCTCTGTTAGGGTGGTTGGGGCCAACCAATCCCGAATGACTTGGATCTTGGCTAGATCCACATGCACCCCCCACTCATCAATAATGTATCCCAGATACTGAACCTGGGTCATGCCAAAAGTGCACTTCTCCAAATTGGCACACAACTTGTGTTGCCGCAGTGTTTGGAGGACTTGTCGGATGTGGTGGAGGTGCTCTTCCCAAGTCTGGCTGAAGATTAGAATGTCATGCAAGTACACCACTACAAATGAGTTGGTGAATGGTCACAAGATGTCGTCCATTAGTCTCATGAAGGTTGCAGGGGAATTCGTTAACCCGAAAGGCATGACCAACCATTCGAAAAGGCCCTCCTTGGATTTGAAGGCAATCATCCACACATTAGAGGGTTCGATTGGTACCTGGTGATACCCAGACTTCAAGTCGATCTTGCTGAAATATTTCGCCCCCTTGAGTTGGTCTAGAAGGTCATCAATCCGTGGGATCGAGTACCTATTCCAAACAATGATCTTGTACAGTGCCCGATAGTCAATGCAGAGTCTCCAAGTCCCATACTTCTTCTGCACCAGCACGATCAGGCTCCCACAGGGCGATGAACTTGGCCAGATGTGACCTTTCTGCAACAACTCCTGAATCTACCTCTTGATTTTTTCATTCTCCATAACAGAGCGCCGATAGGTTGGTCCATTGGGAAACGACGCACCTAGAGTCAGATCGATGGGGTGCTTGACCTAACAGTGTAGAGGCACCCCTACGGGGGAGGTGAAGATTTCCTTGTACTCCTCCATGACCTTATCCATATGTTGTTGTCATGCAGAGGGGCCCTGTCTGGAGGTCGTGGCCGCAATATTCTTCTTTCCCTGAGGGTGGATCATCAGGAAAACAAATTTTCTGGTTTTGGCAATGGGCTCACTGCATTGTTTTGCAGTAACCAAAGAGATGGTTGTAGGCGGTGCTATTTTAGGTATCCTGTACAACTTATTGCCCAAAGTAATAATAACAACACGAGGCCTGGACTCATACACAACATGTCGCTTCCACAAGTATGGTTGGCCTAATAATACATCAGAAACATCAAGAGGAGCAATGTCACATAATACCTCATCCATGAAGGGCTTGATGCTATAGGGAAGGCAACATTGATGGCTTATGCGGAGGTCCCGTCCTTGGTGCAGCTACCCGATGGTGTATGGTTGTGGGTGTGATGTGTTCGGCAAGCCCAACCATTTCACGACCTCTACTGAGATGAGGTTCTTCTAGCTCCCGCTGTCGACAATGAACTGCAATGGGGAACCCTTTACCCACATCTGGGAATGGAAGAGGCGCTTTGCCTCCTCTGGATCTTCTGGATCTTCGTGGTGGCAACGGTGGCATTGGGCTCCACATCGATAATATGCTTCCCCCTATCATTCCCCTTGTTAGGTTCTGATTCAGAGTCAGAGCCTGCATCCGATTCAGAATCCTTCAACTCGGCTACCAGTGACTGCTTGGCCCGACACTCACTTGTGTTGTGAGTGGAGATCTTATGGAACTCACACCACTTCCCCGTGTCATTTTTTGGCTTCATGATGTTGTTCTTTGCTTGCAGCTTTGGCGGGTTTTCCTGGGCCGCCTCGCCTTGGATTGGTCCTTTGTTCGACGGTTTGGGGGTACCTTTCCCTTGCTTTTGATTCGCAGACCCAAAGTCTCGCTTATTCTGTTTGAACTTCTGCTCAATCTTGGCAGCATACCGATATGCCACACCAAGTGAGGAGATGTTGAGGAACTCCATTTCCTCCTGAATGTATCTATGAAGACAACTGCGGTACTTTAACACCAAATATTTTTACGAATCTTTGATACCCAACTTTGTGCGTAGGGTATGGAACATATTCGTCAGCTCATGCACATCTTGGTCTCTTTGCTGTCGCAACGTAGTCCATTGTATGTATTTGTCTTCATAGGTCCCCATGGGATAATATTGTTCCTTGATGGCGTCTTAGAAAGAATTCCAAGTGGGTGTGACTGAGAACAGAGAGGGTTCCCCCTTGCTCTGTTGCTCCCAGTAGGTTTCCCACCAGTCCTTGACATGGGGGGCGACTTTAAGGAGTGCAAAAATAATCCTTTCTCGGTCGAAAAAGTCATGAACCGAGAAATATCCTTCTAGCAGATTCAACCATCTATCAACGCCATCTGCATCTATTTGACCCTCAAATATGGGAATGTCAAAGTTTACTTGTACCTTAAAAGGAGTGGTGCCTCTAGAGTGGTTGTTGGATGTAGATGCGCTACCAGTGGGCAGCTGTTGAAGAATCTGGGCAAAGTTGTCCATCATCGCATTCCTTTGTTTCTTGAGGGCCTCCTCAAGCAATAATTTGATAGGATCTCCTGCTCCCTCATCTTTCTTTTCTTCCCCCATGGGCGGCCGTAGAGGTTTGCGAGGCTGATCTTGCAACAGTTCAACCAGATCGAGCCCTAACTCCGTATACCCCGATCTCGTTGGGGACATGTAAAGCAGACTGCTCTGATACCACTGATCCGAATTTATGCAGGAACACAATGAAATACATAAATACACATAAACGCAGATATGCAGCGAAAGTAAAACTTCATTTCATTAACAACAAATCACTGAAATATGCTTACAGACATAATGGAAATAAAATAGCTCGGGCGCTGGTAGCTTATCTCTGAGAAGAGATGTGGCGGCTACTGGCCTATGAACTCTGTGTTACAATGAGGCTCGAAGGCCTATATATTATTGAAAAACAATGGAAAACCCTAAACATCCAAAAACCTAACCCTAGGAGATGAAACGCCAGAATATGGGACCTGTTGGGGTAAATTGGTACATCAATTTCCCGGGGTTGTAACTTTGGCATACTATCTCTGTTTGACGCACATGATACATCATTAGAAATATCTATCTGAGGACTACACTGCTGACAACGAATATCAAGTTCGGAACTGACTCATATTCACTGAAGCATTCATGCCCAAAAAATGTCGTTTAGGGCCTCAAAACAGCTCTGGAAGTTCAGGACATGAAAAACTGCTAAAAATAGTAAATTGTGCTACAATTAAGGAAACTGAAAAACTGAAAGAAACAATGGTGTGGGTCCAAGTGGAA
Organism: Picea engelmannii; assembly: GCA_009831015.1. Taxonomy (NCBI): domain Eukaryota; kingdom Viridiplantae; phylum Streptophyta; class Pinopsida; order Pinales; family Pinaceae; genus Picea; species Picea engelmannii. Next base: position 547,575 of record ML784357.1, read on the forward strand.
TAGGCGGGTGGTCACCAATATCCACTTGGATCACTCTTCATATGCTAGCCATTTTACTCCTCTGAGCTAAGAAGAAGAAGATGCATCATGGCCTAGTTCAACTACACCTTGATGAGCCATTTTTCTAGGGTTTGCTGGTAAAGCCTTGCCATAGCAACACGTTGCCTTGCAAATCCTCTTGTATTAGTTTTATGCCACTTCTTGTGCTAGTCGTTTTTCCATTGAGTTAAGGAAGGAGGAGAGAGCACTGAGGCCTAGTTCCCCTACACCGAAGTGAGCCTCTCTCCCCTAGGGTTTTGACTTTGAGGCCTTCCCATAGAAACACCTCAAAGCTTCACCTTCCAGTCCTTAGCTTTATTATCTTATTGATCCTTCAGCGCTTTCGTCCTCCTTTTGACTCCATTAACCCTGGAAACACACTGATCTAAGACCTAGCCTGTGATTATTATGATCAAAACCACTCTCAATACTTTGAATGAAACCCTAACTTCTAACCCCAGCTTTGAAACTAACCTTACTAACCTACTGCTGCCGTCATCTCTAGCTATAAATATCATTTGTGTAGCTAACATTTCTCTTATAAGCAATTGAATGGTGGTTTGAAGGCATTAATTGATTGAAGTGTTGATTGTTACATTGAATGCCACATTTTCGTAGCATTTATTGAAGAAGTGACATTATATAGCATTGCTATTTTATAAACGTTGACTTCGTCAATATTTATTATCCAATTACTTATATGTATCAGATAGTCATTGATTTATATGAAGTACTAACCAAGTGAGCAAGCTTGCACACATCAGTTTCTTGTTGCTTTTTCTCAGGCATGTGCATCTCTCTTTTTTGGTTATACTTTATTATTGGCTATTAGCCGGACTATCTGCTCCGTGGTGACTTGTGAGGGGGGAAACTTATCCTTGTCTTATAATCCTTTGCCTTCTCAAAACCCCAGGTCACAAGGGACGTCTCCCCTGGGCCTTACCACCCTAAACAAAAAGAACCATCCCATTGAGGTGACATTGGGTGGGATTGGTTCCAATTACGCTAGTTTGACTACTCTTCATCTATTTACTAATCTTAACTACAAACTACGCGATAACATGACCCTATGTCAGTTTCCACTTAATATTATGGATGATTATTTGGTTTATCTTTACTACTCACCATACATACCAACAAGTTCTTCCTATATAATATTCTCTGCTGTCCAAAAACAGGTATTGTGGCAAAGGACACATCCATCTGTAATGTACCTTTCAATTTAGCTGCCCAAGATCTTGACAACAACATACCAAATTTTGGTGGAATGTCTGCCACAACCACATCCATGATCACACTCTTTGCATGAATCTGAGTGAGGGAAACAACCATGTCCTTAATCAAGCCCAAACACTTTACCCTTTTGGAGTCAAAAGAAAATAGGTCTCTGTAAGGTCTAGTGATATTTAAGCCCAACTCTTCCATAACCACTCTAGGCATTAGATTGTGGGATGCTCCTGAATCAAACATAACATTATGTAAAATCAGATCATGAACATTTAAACTGATATAGAATGGAGGAATATCACCTTGATCTAACTCTTCTTCGACTTTGGGGCCAAAAAGAAAAGTAGGATGGTCATCTTCTAAGTTCAGAGAGTCACTTGTTTCACATGTTTTCAACATCTTGATGATCTGATTTCTATACTCACTATTTCTGATTAATTCACCAAAAGGTACACAATTTTTTAATTTTTTAATTTCATTCTCAAGACTGAAAGTAGGTTGTACCTTTTCCACCTCTTTAGTGGCTGCCTATTTCTTCTCTGGAACCGTCTTTTCAAATTCTACCTTCTGCTTGTCCTTCTCCAGTGTATCTCTCTTGAGAATTCCTTTGGGATGGCTGGACGATGGTAGATCACCCTAATTTCCTTTTGGAGGATTCACTGACACATTTTTGTTTCTCAAATTATACTGTTTCTGAAATTCCATAACAACATTCTAATATCCCTTCTTATATTCATCTGATTCTAACAACATGATGTCATCTTGCTCTTGAGAAAACATGTGATTTTCCTATTTGGTCAAATAAATACGCTGTTGATCCTCATCCAAGAGGCTGATCTGATCATCTGGTGTTTCTTCAAAATTTTTAACAATAAAATTTTCTTGGAAAGGAGGTTTGATGACTTGGTTTCTTTGATCTCTAGGCCTACCTGGAGGAGGTAGTTGCTGTCTTCTGAAGTTAGGATTTCTAATAGGAGGATCAGGTCGCTCTCTTGCAACTAGTTTGCTATCCAAGGTAATCTTTTCCACTAGTTTCTTCATGGTCTTCATCATGAAATCTAATTTAGCATCTGAGGACTATGAAGTTGAGGCTTGTGTTTCCTCTTTAACCTTTCTTCTTTCAACATATGTTTTCTGTTTGATCCTACCCGATGCCATCAAGTTCACCTCCACCTCTACTGCATCATTCATCATAGCATCCAAATAAATAAATTTTCTTTCTCTTAATAACAAGACAAACTCATTGTCAAATGCATCAACATAATGTAACTGGGCAGCTCCAATAGGTGGTTTCACATGATCAGGAATTGAATTATAAACCCTCATGAATCTATAAGAAAACTCTTGGATATTTTCACCATGAGCTCTCTTCAAATTATTATAATGGGTCTGGATTTGTAAGGGGTTCTTCTTTTCCCCCCATTTAGCAAGAAAAATTGTCTCAAGGGAAACAACATCTGCAATATTGCCTACTGCAAGGGCTTTAAACCACTTTCTAACATCACTACTAAAAATTTGGGCAAATAATCTCATTTTAGCATCATCATGATCAACTTCCTCTAGATCTACAAAATCATTGAACTTATCAAGATGTTGTTGAGCTTTTAAATCTCCCTCTGCATCAAATTGTTTTAGTCTCTGAGCATAATTTTGAGGCAGGTCATGAAGTACAACAAGGAGGGCTAATGGGGAAAATCTAGCTGCCATGATCCTAGGAGGATTTTGTACTGAAGACTGACTGGATGATGACACCATAGGGGAAGTACCAACTGTCATGAGTGGAGTTACTACAACAGTAGTATTTTTTGAAACAACAGGAATAGTGGAGGAACCCGCTGTTGACTATGCAAGAACAGGATTGATAAATTAAAGGAATCTCTTTTTATCAAAAACAATTTGGAACAAATCTGACTCTGAATTGGATCTAAACAAAGACTGCTCAAATTTAATATCAAAATCAAGATCTTGAATAGCCTTTACTCCATATTTAGGCAATGATGAAACCCGATCCAAAAAAACACCTGATTGTGGTGCTTTCTTCTCAGTTTTGCATAGGAGCCTTTCTGGATCATCAACAACTTCTGGAGGATTAGGATTTGGATGATGCCTTGTGTGTTTCCTTCCTGTAGCCAGGATTCTCTAACAAAAACCTTATCTGCAACTGATCTTCAAATTGGAGTCGCTAGGGTGAATATTCAACCAAGACTGTGTCTGATTCACTGTCACCCTTAGGAAGGGTGATCTAAACCTTTGTCGTTTTCCCAGGGAAGATTTCACCTTCACTCCCCGGCAACGGGGCCAAAATTTTATCACTCCGTAATTTCCCTTGGTTGCGGGAGGGAAACCACGTAGGTAACCTTCAAATCAACTTGCAGATTGGAAGCTAGCCCTTCCAACCCAGAGAGGGCTCTCTCTTTGTTCTCAGTCACTTAATGACTGACTGTTTTGGAAACGGTGGCTAGATTTGTAGTGAAAGGCAGGATTATTAATGTGGTGGCAGGGCAGAGAGAGAAATCCATTGGGCATGGAGTCAACTCATTCACAACAAATAAATATCAGTGACTGGATTTTGATCAATTCAGAAAACAGAGGCAAGGTAAATGGTGCTTTTCAGTCGAATATATCGTTACAGCATGGTAGCAGGAGGAGAGAAAAAATTCATTACACTAGAGCACCTGGCTTGAGATGAATTCTAGATGTAACTCTGATGAAAAAGTGTGGATGAAAAAGTGAAGTATTCAATTGCTAGATTCAGAGCATCAGATAATGAGTTCTAAATCATTCATTTTCAATTAAATAATTGAAGAAATAACATTCAATGGAATACAAAAGGTAGAAAAGACATACACATAGAAGGAAAACAGACTTCAAAACTCCATTACAAGAATATCTGTTTAAAAAAGCCTTGTACTTCTGCACTGGTATTTTTATTAATGATCAGGAAAATGTATACAAGATGCACAAACAGACTTCTCTAACCCTCGAGCCTCCCTGTTCTATTACAAATTGCTCAATAAATAGGCATATTACAAGGCCTATTTTTAATAAAAATGTCTTTGGTAAAATAAAAAATCTTCAATCTAACAACAAAATCTAATAAAAACAAACTCAAAACTAAAGTTGGTTGCAAAAGTCTGGAATAGCTGAGGTTGCTGATGGATTTGCCATTTGTCTGTGGATTTTACTCCGAGAAAGGCTGGGCATGATATGACTATGTGAGATTAGGGCCATCTGTCCTGTTTTTATCCTCTGCTGATTTTCTGTCTTGAGAATCTCAACTGTAGCTTAAATGCCCAATTGCTGCCTAAAATCACTGATTGAATCCCTTGCCGTGAATCTGGAGTTGGACTTTGATTGATGATTCATTGTCGCCAAGTGTCCTGCTATTATTACTCATGCAAAGATCATGGGCTGACAACACTTGAATATACCTCTACACTAGGCCTCCATCAAGAAAAAACATTTTGCTTGCGAGCCGGATGCTTGAGAAGGGAAGGGAGACTTGGCATTGTTACATCTTATTCCACCCAGAAAGAATTGTGATGTCTGTACCAAGAAAGTGCATCAAATAGAAGTACTGCAACACTATAAGTTATATGGTTCTGAGTTTAAGACGCTGCACAACCTATGAATCCTTGCTTTGTATTAAATCATTGTAATGACTCCTCTGTGTTTTGTTGGTAAAAAGGGTGCCTTGCAATTTTTTATTGGAAAAATTGCTACAGCATGAGATGGAGATCGGGAGCCTTATATTCCTGTGAGCGCATATATTGGCCCAAGAATTTTAAAGTACCTTGTTGACATTTGTGTTTTAAATTTCACCTTTTCGATGGCCTGTGACACCTGGAAATAAACTTTAAACAATCTGTATACCCTTGATGTATGGCTCCAGGATAAACATTAGGACCATTTCGCACAGCTTGCCTTAGTTTCTAGATCACCAACAACTTTATCTATTTTGAAGTGAAGCCTACCTGCAGCTTGTGTTCTTCAATCTCCGAAACTTCTAGAACCTGTGGCTAACACTTCGAAATATAATCTAGCATATCCTTCAATGGATGATAGTTCTCTGGTTGAGATTGACTAAATCGGTTGACAATTCTGCCAACTTGTTTTTGTGGAAATAAACCCTTCTCGAGTGCTTTCCACTCATTTTGAAGACAATGTCCCAATGCCAGAGATGCGTTCCTTGCAGGCTCCGAACCCTTGTTTGGCACTTTGACATTTGGACGCTGTGCAAGTCTTGTGAGCACACCACTTATTATCCCCGATGTTGTTAAGCAACCATGAAACATCATACCCATGACATTGCCACGAATTTCCTTAACAAGCATCTTCTATAAATTGCATCTGATCGCTCTGAATATTATCGGCCTGGTTTTCTCCTATGGT
>ML784357.1:565876-591972 GCA_009831015.1 Picea engelmannii
AACCTTGTGAGCATCAGAAACAAAACTTGCAAACAATCAAGTCTTCAAAACCAGTGCTCTGATACCAACTTGATCTAAAAATGAAGAAGACTTGAAAAAACTTGAATAAATATTGCAAGTGAAATGTTATGTGTTTAAAGCAATGGGATCAATTTGCAACACATAAATTAAGGATTACTTATGAAAAATACACATAGACATCAGCATAAACATTGAACATAAACACATGTGCAAAACAATTGATAAAGGAGTTCACCCTTCTTATGGGCTACATCTCCTGGTCCAGCTTCCAATGGATCATTATTATTAATTTCTCAAAACGTGCTCAAAAACATGTCTTACAATGCTCAAACTGACAAACCGACTGCTCCAATGGCTTCCCAGCGTCCCAAAACCCATGTCTGGGCTCTTTCGGCACCTCAATCGGTCGAAAAATGAAGAAGTTAGGCCTCCTGGAAGTCTCCCTCTTCAAGCTTGCTGTCTCTGGTTCTACAATTCGCACTCTCCTTGCATGAACCTGGCTCACACGCTCTTTTAAGCGCAAAAACCCAGTCCTGTACGCAACCGCGCAACAGTGCAAACCGTAGGACGGTTAAGGCGCCTCTAGCCCCTAACCGCCTCGACACCTGGGCATATGGCAGCATGTGACCGAATGCTGGGCAAAAGTGGTTAAGTCGTTGTCCAACCGTATAACTCCCGCGCGTGTTAATCCACTGGTCAAACCATAGGTTATATACACGCACATTTAACCATTGGTTATGGTTCCAAACCCCATGCACATGTTTAATACAATATGCAAACTATGGTATATATGTATGCAATTACAAATCGCGTGCACCATATAATACAATGGTTATATATTATAATAAAACTATGGGTCGGGGCTAAGCCCCGACCTGTCCCCCCTCCGCTTAATACAATAAACAATGTTAAATAATATTAAAACCATATCACTAACAAGACTCATGTGGCGGCATAATGGTCAGCGAAGGTTTGTCAAGGCTTTAATAGTGGGGGAGGTCCGGGGGTTGAACCCCGTGGACTCCCATAAAACTTTTACATATAACCAAACAATGAGGGGGACATGTGGCGCCCATGGATTGGGCCACGTGTCCTCATATCATTTGCCATTAATCGGACATGTGTCAACACACTACTCGCCAACAATTGACCAATGAAAGTGTGCCACATCATCCACCTGCCACATCATCGGATGGTACGGCCCTGCCACATCACCGTACAGACTGTACAGACAGGTACAGTCAGCATCCAAAAATTTTGCCTGTTTGGCTTGGTGAACAGATCGTGTTATCTTCTCCATACGGACTTCGTTTGAGAAAGTAAATATACTTCCGGAATCAGGAAGACGAGACAGACGCAATGGCACTGTTTTCGTCACATTCCAAGCAATTTGAAAATTGAGCAAAATTTGATCCCCTGATCAATAATATATCAAATAATAATAAGAATACACTTTGCAGCTACATTCTTTCAACACTCCCCCTTAACAAGAAGGGTATTCTACAACAACATCAGAAGAGAGAGAGGCCTTTATCATCAACAACATCAGGAGGACATCATCATCAATATCATCTTGGAACACTGACTGGCGTATATATAAATCATTGAAAGTTTTCTTCATCGACAACATCGTCATTCTCAAAGGAATGCATTCATCATCTGCATCAATATGTATTAGTATAGAACTAATTTATCATCATCATCACAACATGAGGCTGGCTCATCATAATACATGACTGGCTTTACGTCATAGCTGTCAAGATGGAAGCTCAGTACTTGTCTTTCTTTACGTCACATAAATCAAGATGGAAGAAATATACTAGACTGGCTTTATGTCACAACTTCTCAAGCTGGAAGCACAGTACCAGTCTCATCTCAACGTCTTGCTTTATGTCACAACACTCAAGCTGGAAGAAAGATACCAGACTAGCTTTACATCACAACTTCTCAAGCTAGAAGCACAGTACTAGTCTCTTCTCAACATCTTGCTTTACGCCACAACCATCAGGTTGGAAGCAAGATACTAGACTAGATTTACGTCACAACTATCAAACCAGAAGCATAGTACTAGTCTCATCACATCTTCTTGCTTTACGTCACAACCATCAGGTTGGAAGCAAGATACTAGACTGGCTTTATGTCACAACTGTCAAGTCGGAAGCACAATGCTAGTCTCATCACATCTTCTTGCTTTATGTCACAACTGTCAAGTCGGAAGCACAATGATAGTCTCATCACATCTTCTTGCTTTATGTCACAACCATTAGGTTGGAAGCAATATACTAGATTGGCTTTAGGTCACAACTATCAAGCTAGAAGCATAGTACTAGTCTCATCACATCTTCTTGCTTTACGTCACAACCATCAAGTTGGAAGCAAGATAATAGACTAAATTTACATCATGAGTGTCAATCTGGAAGCATAGTACTAGTCTCATCACTTATTCTTGCTTTACGTCACAACCATAAGGTTGGAAGCAAGATACTAGACTGGCTTTACGTCACGGCTGTCAAGCCGGAAGCACAGTACTAGTCTAATCACATCTTCTTGCTTTATGTCACAACAATGAAGCTCGAAGAAAGAGATGTCTCATCACAACAACTACTCTCCCTTTCGAGGAAGGTTCTTTCAGAATACACCAAGCTTATCTCAAAAGTGCTCAAAATTTACACAAGATAGAGGCTTGGTCAACACATCAACAATCTGTTCATCCATGCTAACGTACTAGAGATTTAAGGCTCCTCTCTACACCATGTCATGGATGTAATGATAACGAATCTCTATGTGCTTTGACCTGTCATGGAATACATGATTCTCGGTCATCTTTATGCATCTCTGGTTGTCACATAGGAACGTGGTTTCTTCCATCTCTAGGTCAAATAGGCCGGTCAACAACTTTTGAAGCCATATAGCTTCGCAGTTGGCAGAACATGCAACAATTTATTCTGCTTCCGTTGTGATGACAACAATGCTGGATTGCTTCCTACTCTGCCACGAGATCATGGATGATCCCAAACTGAAACAACATCCTGAAGTTCTTTTTCTGTCAGAAACACTTCCTGCCCAATCTGAATCAGTGTACCCACTCAATGTGAAATCATGATCTCCATCATAATTGAGACCACAAGGTGAACATGTCTGGGTTCTACGAGAAACTGACTCAAGGTGTTCACGGAAAAACAAATGTCTAGTCTGGTGTTTGTCAGGTACATCATCGATCCAATAATCTGTCTATATAGTGTGGCATCAATCAATTCTGACGAAGTATCGACCAACAACTTCAACTTCATTTCCATGGGTGTATTCATGGTCTTGCACTCTAACATGTCGAATCTCTTCAAGATTTCGACTGCATACTTCCCTTGGTTAAGGAAGATCTTCTATGGACTCTGCCATACCTCAATACGTAAGAAATAATGCATTGGGCCAAGGTATTTCATCACAAATTCTGAGGCGAGTCTCTTCTTACATTCGATGATGATCTTTTCTTCTCCAGTTAAGAATAAGTCATCCACATATAGCAATAGTATCACTATCTCATCGTTCATAACCTTGAAGTAGAGGTTAGAATCTGATTTACTCTTGGTAAAGCCCAAGCTCATCAGAAAGTTGTCTATCCATCCATACCAAGCTCTAGGAGCTTGCTTCAATCCGTACAAGGATTTCTTCAACTTGCAGACATGAGACTTACTATATTCAACTTCAAATCCTTGAGGTTGCTCTATATACACTTCCTCTTCAATAACACCATTTAGGAAAGTTGTCTTTACGTCCATCTAGTGTAACTTCCACTTCATCTTAGCTGCAAGGGCTATGATGGTTCTGATCGAAGTGTATCTGGCTACAAGAGCGAATGTCTCTTCATAGTCAATGCCTTCTTTTTGAGAAAATCCACGAGCTACAAATCTTGCTTTATACTTCTCAATACTTCCATCAATAACATGTTTTATTTTGAAGAGCCATCTGGACGATACCACATCCTTGCTATTCGGTCTGGGAACTATTTCCCATACATCGTTCTTTATTATGGATTGGTATTCTTTTGTCATGGCCTCTGCCCATTCTTTCTTCTGAATGGATTCTTCAAAGTAGGTAGGCTCCTTTTCCAGGAGATCACACATCAAAGCCATATAACTAGAGAATGGCTTAGGTCTTTTCACATGTCTCATGGTTCCTTCGGGAACACCATATTTCTCTCCATCTTGAATAAGCTCTCTAGCCCAAGCTGGATTTCTTTTATGGAGGATCGTCATCTGAGGAGGTTCTTGAATCTCTGCTACGTCATGATCTTCTAGAATTTACTCATCAGGGAAAGTTACGACTTCCCTCACTGGTTCAACAGCTCTGGTAACCTCCTTCACTGATTCTGCAACTCTAGGGATTACGGGTTCCTCTTCACATACCTCTTCAAGCTGTCATTTTATCGATTTCTTGAGCGTTGCAACTTCATCAAAGGTCACATCCTTTCTGATCTCAATGTGTCGATGACCTGGTATATAGATCCCGAAGGCCTTGGAGACCTCACAATATCCCACAAATATTCCCTTATTTCCTGAGGGTTCCAGCTTGTTTCTTTTCTCTTTCGGTATATGTATGAATACTAGGAAACCAAATATTTTGAGATGGCTTACCTCTGGTTTCTTTCCGGTGAACATATCTTCCGAGGTCTTGAACCCAAGTGCACTATGGGACTATCATTTTTGCACATATACGACTGTCATTGATGCTTCTTCCCATAAGCACATAGGAAGATATTGATCGTGGATCATGGTCTTCACAACTTCCATTCTCATTCTGTTCTTTCTTTTAGCCACATCGTTTTGTTGAGGATTATAGGGAGTAGTGAGTTCCCTCTTGATCCCAACATCTTTGCAGAAGTTCACGAACTCTTTTGAGGTGTACTCTCCTCCATTATCTGACATGAGTATCTTGATCTTTCTTTCAGAAAGATTCTCTATCAAGGCTTTGAATTCCTTGAATTTTCTAAACACTTCATCTTTAGATTTCAAGAGAGACAATCAAGTCTTATGAGAATAATCATCAATAAATGACACATAATATACATACCCACTATTGGAGGACGAAGGCATTGGGCCACACACATCTGAATGAATGAGTTATAGGACTCCTTTTTCTTTGATGTCTGTCTTCGGAAAAGGGTTCTTGATGTTCTTCCCTTGTGCACATCCATTGCATACGCCTTCATGGTCAACCTTGAGTTTTGGTAAACCTGTGACTGCTTTGCATATGTATGGTAGCACCTTGTAGTCAATGTGAACTAATCTTCTATGCCAAATTTCACATGGATTCTCAATGGCGTGGGTCATGGAAGATTCTGAGTGACCCTTTAGCTTATACAAGCCACCTTCTTATTTTCCAATGATGATTTCTTCTTTTAAGGTTTCTCCTTTAGCCCACATAAGAACTTCTCCATCTATAAAGGCAACTCTAAAGCCTTTCTTCTCTAAAGATGATATGGAGAGTAGGTTCTTTGTCAAACCTGGTACATATAGTACGTCCTTCATATTCATTGCATTTCCTGAATTAAGCTTGTAGTTTGATTCTCCCACTCCCTTGATGGGATATTGATAATCATCTCCAAGTGTCACTTTCTGAGAAAAATTCTTTTCTGAAATGTAAGAGAGAATATCTCTTTGTACTGTCATGTGCTTGGAGGCATCACTATCAATGAGCCAAGTGTCATCTCTAGGTGTTACCTATCCTGAGAGGGTTGAGATTAAGACATGTTCTTTAATTTGTTCTCTTAACATCTTTGCAGGTGGCTCTTCATATTCAACTACGTGGGCATGGCGCCTCTTTTGTTTCCTCTTGTATTCTTCTCGTCTAGTTGGACAAAATTTCTCAATGTGTCCCATCTTGTCACAATGGTAGCGGTGTAAATATGAGTAATCTATTTGCTTTCATTGTCCTTTCTTATGAAATCTCCTTGGATGAGATTCTTTATGATTGAATTTTTTTTGGGGTTGAGACTCTTTGTAAGTCTCTTTCTGTAAGTAAGACTTCTTTCTTCCTCCTTTAGTGTGAGTAGCTAGGGCTTGATCTTCATCTCTTGCTAGTAAAGACTCTCGGTTAGCTACTCTTGTTTCTTCTTGGATGCATTCTTCCCATAGACTGTCAAACTTCAGTTTCTCTGTTCTGGCACAAATCGTTTGGATGAATGCATCCCAAGGTCTCGTGAGACCATTTAGGGCCATCATTATAAGTTTTTCTTCGTTTATAGTATCTCCAATTGCTTCTAGTTGTTCTTTGAATTGGGATATTCTGGAGAAGTATTCTTGGATTGATTCTCCTTTCTGCATTCTTGTATTCTTGAGATGAGTTATAAGATTCATCTTCTGTTTTATGTTCTTTCCTTCATATAGTCTATTTAGGGCATCAAACATTTATTTTGGAGTCTTCTTTGATGACACATAGGGAATCAAGTGGTCTTTGATTGAATCTGCAATGATTCTTTTGGCCTTGATTGTGTCCTTTTAGTGCTTTTCTTTTTCTGTAGCATCAACGGGCTCCGACACTTCTTCTTTGACAGATATTTCTAAGTCATTATCTTCAAGAATGAGACCAATCCTATACTTCTAGACACTGAATTTTTCCACACCTTCTATCTTGTCAACAAGCTTAACGCTTGCAGACATCTTTTACTTGAAGTTGGGAAAATGTCCAAAAATGAAAATGTTCAAAATCAAATTATGAACTTACCAGGAGGTGCGATTTGCCGAGGCAAGTAGCTTGGTGTGCTTGGATATGAGAAAATCCAACTTTTACCCCTCCAAACTTGATCTGCATATTTCTGGACTGGTGCTTTTGGTACCTCTGGTACTCTGGTTCTTTTGGTACTCTATTTTTCTGGTACTTTGTGAAACTAGGGTTTCACTTTTCGGGAGATCTAGCCACTGAAAAGGTGCGCTGAAGGTGCCAAAATGATCCTTGGGGGAGGGTGCACTTTTCTAGATGGTTTTAGGGCTGAAATACCTATAAAAAAAAACCCTAATTTGCATGTACGACAACAATGATGTTTTTCACTTTTCTCTTGTGAAAGATGCTCTCTTCATCTTGGTTATGATACCATGTTAATGTTTAAGCCATTATTATAGTTCTTTGCATTTTAATGAATAACAACAACATAAGATAAGATCAATGAGAAAGACACAATCACAAGAGACATATCATTTATCCTAGGAAACCCTCATGGGGCAGAAAGCCCAACAAAACTTTCTTAATATAGATAGCCAGTACAATGCTAAGAGATAACTCAAACAAGTACATAATGTCCTCTCTCTCTCTCTCTCTCTCTCTCTCTCTCTCTCTCTCTCTCTTCTCCAACTGTAGCTTCGAAATTTGTCTCTCAATGAACACGTGAGTGTGTGTCTAAGTGAGGTGCTTGCCTCCGTATTTATACAAGACTGAAACATGTGTGAGTGTCCTTTCACTGGCAGGGCCGACTTCTTCTCCTGAGTGGCTATAACCACCTTTATTATATTCCGGGGCCTCTTTGATATATTCTGGGGCCAACATCTTCTTTTGCCTATTACAATTATATTATGACCAATCCACAAAAGGGGATTTATTCCTTTTACAATAGCTGACATGATCAATCCACAATGAGGATTGATCCAATGAATAATATTTCAAATAATAATAAGAATACACTTTGCAGTTACATTATTTCAACAACCCTCACTGATGGATCTGCGCTAACAAGCTTAAGATCTTGAGGCTCGAACTTGACAATGTCACCTCTCTTGGTTGTCTTCTTTTTTCCTTCTTGAGTCGCCATGATGTTGGTGTATGTTGATTTTCTTGTGTGAATGAGGTGAAAGGGATTTTTTGCAGGGTGAAAACGCAACAACAGTGGATGCGCAACAAAAGGGAAAAGCTAGGGTTTGTGCAAGCAAAGATTATGGATCGGTGTTTTAAGGAAAAATATAGATCTTTGGGTTCATAAGAAAGGTATTCCTATTTAAACATCAACCAGGAACCCAAACCAAGCAGTTAGAGGACACAATATGCAAAGAAGGAAACGCAATGTCCTCTACAGTTTGTCCGCAAAGAGATTTTAATGAGGGATTTGCGAGTTGCAAAAATGAAGAATGGTGCTTGGAAGGTTTGCTACATGAAGAATGAGATAATTTGAATGCCAATATCAAATCAAACAACCAATAAAACCAATCATTTCCTTTTTGTACTTCTTTACTGAATTTCTGCAACATTAGGAAGTTGCATAGGAACTTGTGTAGTGCTCCAATCACTTGGTGATGTCACATACCACAAATGGATCTGACTTCATGAGATTTTTTGTACATGACATGAATGACTCTAACTTACCATGATTGACTCACATGACCTCTCATTATGACCCTTTGATGACATGACAACCCATATCCCTTTAGGAAAAATTTGGACACCAAAGACAACATAACTTATTTGACATGACCTAAACTTTATTATAAGACCCTATTCAAGCATTTTTATTACTATTTAACAACAAAACCCATTGACTCATAAAATCATTTTCACCTAAGAGAGAGTGGCATGGTATTTATAAGACCAAGGCATGACCTTACCCTAAAAAACACATTGAACTCAACTTAGACTCTAACAACCTATTATAGGAAACTAACACTCTCCATTTTAGCGGGGAGATAAAGTTCGGTTGGTGCATCAGGATTCTCTGTGATCCATTAGTCGATATAGCCCATCCTTTCCCAGATCGTGCTAAATTGTATCATATTTTCTTGTACCTTACCATATTGATCTTTAATAGTAGCATTGACTTGATGGAAGAGTTGCGTATGTGCATACGTATCTATGATGGCTTCTTCTAGCTCTATCCTTACTTTCTCAGTGCTTTCCCTGAAGCTATGGACACAACTCTCGTTTACCTTCATTCACAAGAGTTTATGTTCTAGTTCTTTGATTATGTCTTAATTATCCTAGTTCTCTTGGCATAACCTTCGAATATTGTCTTCATTAGAATTCATGAATGAAGTTCCAGCTGAGGCAATGTGATGTAGGAGTATTGCCAGCAAGTGCAAGTGGAGGACAACTGGATATGCACCAACGCACATTTTGAAATTTAAAAGATGAAACATTAATGTAATAGCTAGAAGGATGTAATTGTTCTTAAATGTTTTGGGGATTGTTATGCAAATCTTGAGCGTTGCTCTCATCTGCCGGTTGGAGGTATTTAATGTAATAAATGTAAAGTAGGTGTAGTCTTTAATTTCAATAAGATAGCTTAGAGTAGTAGGAGGGAAAACTCAAGAAAAGATCCCTCGTATGTATTGTATTTATTCTCAGTTGTAAGAGTAGAAGCTGTAGAGAAAGAGAGCATAGGAGAGTAGAGAAGAACAAATATTGTAGAAGTTGTTTGAGTATATAGCTATTTCTATAGAAACCATGTACAACAACACTTGAATTAATACAAGAAGGCTTTAATCCAATTTCATGGTGTTGTTATGGTTATTGTTTGCATATATTGAATGGTAGGTTTACAGTTTTCTTATATGCTCTGTTATGCATTTGTTTCAATGATTTATGTGTATGATTTCATGTTGAATGTATGAAGTCTGTGAGAGTTCAATATCTTCTCATCCTGAGAATTCCTGCAAGGAGTGCAGTGAAGGTCCAAAAGGAGTGCATTGAAGAGATTCTGAGTTTACCTCAGAAAATCTCAAGAGAGATAGAGTTGTTCTTGTACCCACAAAAGTGAAAGTATAGCACAGAGCCATGCAAGGTAGATAGAGTTGTTCTTATACCCACATAAGTGAAAGTATATCACAGAGCCATGCAAGGTGTGCGTAGGCCAAGTCAAAGTCTTAGACTTTTCCAACCAAAGGAAGTGGTTTAAGAACTTCTGTCCCAAGGAGTGCGTAGATTTGGAGTGTTTGGATAATCGAATATTATAGTGAAGGCCGCAAGGAGTGCACACAAAAATCCCTTAGAATCCTCGACTTTGCAGCAAGAATCAAGCTCAGGAGGTATAGAGAATTGGAAATTCCAGAGGAAAGATGAGGGTCGAAGTCACCTCACAAAAATCAAGCTCAGGAGGAAAGACGCCGAGTTATTTGGCGAGGAACTATTGAGAGCCTAAACGGACGGTGGAAATTATTGGAGGGAGAAGCACCGATTTTTCATGGACCGTCAGATCTAGTAGATCTACAGGAAGGATAAGGTCGAGTTTCTTTCAACACTTGCAATGTCAACAGAGATAGCCACCGTTAGATCTAGAGGAGCGTGAGCAATTGATTGGGAACTCCAAAATATCGAAATCTCAGGAGTTGGGAGAGTGGAGGAAATTGCTATTTGGAGGTCGCGAATCATGAAATCCTGACACAATATGGACCCTCAAATAGTGGGAGGTTCAGGATCGTTGATCCAAAGAGCGGTCATCACGAGTTCGGATATCGGGAAAAGGAAGAAAAGCTACATCACTGATCCTCGACACGCGAGGTCCTGACGCGCTCGAAGGTTGGGCCCCAGATTGCAGCTGAGGGTCACATCGGGATAATTTAAGGAAGGAGCTAGGAACCGTTAGCCCATTTTGGGGTTTCTAGAATCAAAGGATTCGGGGTGACTCGCAACGAAAGTCTCGAAATCATGAAACCCGACGCACATTTTGGGGTTAAGTCTGTGGTCATGCTGATGGTCACATGGAGTGGAGGCTCGTGTCTAGTGCATGTTCACGCAGGTGGAGCAAACCAAAGGAGACCCGTGGTTATATGTGTGAAGGGTTCCAGTGGGGACCAAGGAGCCATTTTGGCTCAGAAATAGGAAGATCCAAAAGACAGGGAGGTCAAGAAGACCCTGTTGAGGTGGGGGTCTACGTCAGTTGGTATCAAAGCCGAAAACTTTGTTTTCTGTAGAAGGAATATAGAGGACAGTTGTGATTGAATTCTGCGTGGACATATTGAAACAATGTCGCCAAGGATATGTCCAGAAAGAACTTTACCCGAGCCAACCGTGGAAAGGGAGATGAGGGAACTTCATGCTCGATTGTATGCCATGGAGACAACATAGAGGCGAACACCTGATACTGGAGATATCAGTGAGGCCGAAAGTGAGAACAGAGCTGGAGCCGAAGAAGAAGTTGTAGCCGAAGATGATGCAAAGGAATGTCTATTCAAAGCTGTTGCAAGAGTAGGTTTTAGATCAAAATAGGACATTCCGATGTATGAAGGTAACTTAGACGTTGAGGAGATACTATATTGGTTTAGAGCTCTAGATAAATACTTCGATTATGAGGATATCGAAGAAGATAAGAAAGTAAAGAAAATTGTTACTAGACTGAAAGGGCACGCAACACTGTGGTGGGATGAACTGCAGGATGACAGGCGTTGCAAAGGAAAACAAATAATTAAAAGCTGGGACAGGATGGTCGCCAAGATGAAATCAAAATTCATACCCAGAGATTACCAAATCAATCTGTTTTGAAGAATGCATAATTTGAGATAGAAAGGGATGAGAGTGAAGGAATACACTGAAGAGTTTTACAGGTTAAATATCAGAGCTGGTCATCGCGAGAGTGATGATGAAAAAGTCGCCAGATACATGAATGACCTGGGATATGAGATTCAGGATGAGATGAGCATGGTGAAAATAAATAATGTAGAAGATGCTTATCAGATTGCTTCAAAGGCAGAAGTGAAATTGGCTCGAAAGCAAGGTCAAAGGGGCAGAGTTAGAAGTCAGAGTAGAAGCAAATAAATTTCCCAGGATAGAGTACAAAACCCCAAGGATGAAGAAAATAAACCTCATAACCACCCAGAAAGGGGAGGAAGCTCACAAGGAGGACAATATGCCGATAGGAACACTTTTCCTTGAGAAAGAGGAAGAGGAAGAGGTAGAGGAGGTGAAATAAAGTGTTTTGTCTGCGGAAATATCAGACACAAATATTTTGAATGTCCCGATATAAAAAGAGATGGAGGAGGTGAAGCTTACATTTCAGAAGCGTAAAGGCAAAATGTTGAAGTAGAAGATGCAGAAGGTGGAAGATCCTTGATGATGAGGAAAATTCTCTTGAAGCCAGAGAAAGAGATGGAGAATCTAGTCCATAGGAACAACTTATTTAGGACTGCTTGCAAAACCAAATACAGGGTATGCAAGGTGATTGTTGACAGTGGAAGCACGGATAATCTAGTATCCACAGAGATGGTGAAAAAACTAGAATTGGAGATAGTTGCACATCCAAGCCCATACAAGGTTTCGTGGTTTCAAAAAGGACATCAGGTAACAGTCACTAAACATTGTTTAGTTGAATTTAATATAGGGGGATATAGAGATGAGATCTTATGTGATGTTATTCCCATGGATGTCTGTCATCTTTTGTTGGGGAGGCCGTGGAAATATGACATAAATGTTATTCATGACATAAGAAAGAACACATACACGTTGGAGAAGAATGGTAGGACGCATATGTTGCTGCCAATTGAAGACACGAAGGTGAAAGAAGAAACAAGCAATACTATACTTCTCATGAGTGGGAAGGAACTTCTGGATGAAGTCAAGAAATATGAAGAAATGCAGTTTGTTGTGGTGAGAAAACCTAGAGTCATCTTGACCAATACCTCAATAGATGATCTACCTAAGGAGATTCAGGAACTGCTGGAGATTTTTGTTGTTATGGTGGTGGAATATTTACCTTGTTCGTTGCCGCCCATTAGAAGTATAAGCCATCACATTGACCTTATACCAGGAGCGAGTTTACCAAACAAAGAAGCGTACAGACTGACACTGCAGGAGAATGAAGAAGTTAAGAAGCAATTCTAGGATTTGATGGACAAGGGGTTGATTAGAGAAAGATTGAGTCCATGCGCTATGCCAACAGTGTTAAGTCCAAAGAAGGATGATGGATGGAGAATGTGTACAGACTCGAGGGATATAAACAAAATCACCATCAGATATAAATTTCCTTTACCCAATATGGATGACTTGATGGATTGCTTGAGTGGAGCAAAGTTTTTCTCAAAAATTGATTTGAAAAGCGGATATCATTAGATTAGAATGAGGGGATGTGATGAATGGAAGAAAACATTCAAGACGAATTAAGAACTGTATGAATGGCTTGTCATGCCATTTGGCTTGATGAATGCACCAAGTACTTTTATGAGATTGATGAATGAAGTCTTGAAAGATTTCATTGGAAAATTTGTAATTGTATATCTTGATGATATACTGATCTTTAGTAAGACTGAGGAAGAACATTTGAGACATTTAACTCTAGTAATGAGGAGGTTGCAACAAGAGAAATTTATGATAAATCTGAAGAAGCCATGTTTCATGAATACAAAACTTATTTATTTAGGTTTCGTGATCTCTTCGAATGAGTTTAAGATGGATCCTGAAAAGGTAAAAGCAATCAAAAAGTGGTCGTCGCCAAGGAATATCTTTGAAGTTAGAAGCTTCCATGGACTAGCCAATTTTTATAGAAAGTTCATCAGGAATTTTAGTGGAATTTGTGCAACAATGATGGACATAGTCAAGAAAAGACATAAATATTTTCATTGGACAGAGGAAGCAGAGATAAGTTTCAAGTTGTTGAAGGAGAAGATAACCAGACAACCAGTTTTGGTTCTTCCAGATTTCAGTAAGACATTTCAAGTGAGATGTGACACAAGTGGATTTGCGATTGGAGAAGTCTTAAGTCAAGACAATAGACCAGTTGCATACTTCAGTGAGAAGCTGAACGATGCCAAAAGAAATTATTCCATGTATGATAAAGGGTTTTATGCAGTCATACAAGCGCTGAAGAAATGGAGGCACTACCTGGTTCCAAAAGAGTTTGTTTTGTATAGCGACAACCCGGCCTTACAGTTTATAACCAGACAGGAAAAAATGAACCAGAAACATGCAAAATGGGTTGAGTTTATGTAGAACTTTACTTTTGTTATAAAGCACATTTCTGGAAATGCTAACAAGGTTGTTGATGCATTGAGCAGGAAATGTTTGATTCTGCAGGAGTTTCGTGTGAAGACCTTAGGTTTTGATAGCCTTAAGGAAATATACAAAGATGATTCATATTTTAAGGACGCTTATGAAGCATGTGAGAATCTTGTTCTGAGAGATAGAAGCCAATGGATTGAATATTTAATTCAGGATGGACTGTTATTCAAAGGAAATCAGTTGTGTATTCCAAAGAGTTCTATGAGAGAAAACCCTTTGAAGGAAAAACATAGTGGGGGATTGGTTGGACATTTCAGCCATGATAAAAGATTTGCGCAACTGGAGAATTTGTATTATTGGCCAGGAATGAGGACAAATGTCAAGAAATTTGTCAACATATGTAGAATCTACCAGCACGCTAAGGGGAAAAGACAAAATACAGGGTTGTATCAACCATTGCCAATACCAGAGAGGTCGTGGGACGCAATAAGAATGGATTTTGTGTTCGGACTGCCAAGGACATAGAGAGTTTGTGATTCCATATTCGTGGTAGTCGACAGATTCTAAAAAATGACACATTTTATTCAATGTCAGAAAACCAGTGATGCAACACACATTGCAAACCTGTTTTTCAAAGAAGTTGTTCGACTTCATGGTTTACCCAAGAGTATTGTTTCAGACATAGATACCAAATTTGTTGTTCATTTCTGGAGGACACTATGGAAAAAGATGGGGACAAATTTATCTTTTAGCTCAGCATATCACCCTTAAAAAGATGGATAGATTGAGGTAGCCAATCGAAGCTTGGGAGACTTATTGAGGAGTTTAGTAGTTGAACATCATAGTCAGTGGGATCAGATTCTTCCGCAAGTGGAATTTGCATATAATGACTCACCTAACCGGAGCACAAGACAAATCCCATTTCAAATAATTTATGGAATGCAACCAATTGGAGTATCAGAGTTGAGAGACTTAGAGCACAGTGAATTGAGAAGCGTTGGAGCGAAATATTTTGCAACAGGGATGCAAGAGCTCCACAGTAAGATTAAAGAACGGTTGCAGAGTTCCAACCAGGAATACAAGTGCAGAGAAGATCAACACAGGAGAGAGCTTCAATTTGAAGTGGGATATTTGGTCTTAGCACATCTAAGAAAAGAAAGGTTCCCAAGGGGAACATATAATAAGCTGAAGATGAAAAAGATAAGGCCGTGTAAGATTTTGAGAAAATTTGAGGCCAATGCTTATGAGATAGAATTGCCAGATGATGTGGGCATATCACCCATATTCAACGTAGAAGATCTGTATCCATACAAAGAATATGAAACAGATGGGAAAAAGAATCAGAAGGAAATTCAGTGGGTCAAGCAGATGCCTGTAGCTGAAATGCCACAGATGGAAAAGATCATTGATCAAAGAGTTGGTAAGAAGACATATTTTGAATATCTAATAAAATGGAAAGGACACCCAATTGAGGATGCCAATTGGGAAAGTGAAGAAGATATCCATAAACATGGACAAATGATGGAGGAGCTTATGGATAGGATTCCATGAATTTTTCAGCCAGAGGAGTATGATGCAGGAGCATTTCCAACAAGCCCAAGTGGAGGACAGTTGGATATGCCCCAACGTGCATTTTGAAGACATTTTGAAATTTAAAAGATGAAACATTAATGTCATAGCTGGAAGGATGTAATTGCTCTTAAATGTTTTGGAGATTGTAATGCAAATCTTGATCATTTCTCTCATCTACTGGTTGGAGGCATTTAATGTAATAAATGTAAAGTCGTTGCAGTATTTAATTTCGATAAGATAGCTTAGAGTAGTAGGAGGGAAAACTCAAGAAAAGCTCCCTTGTATGTATTGTATTTATTCTCAATTGTAAGAGTAGAAGTTGTAGAGCAAGAGAGAATAGGAGATCAGAGAAGAACAAATATTGTAGAAGTTGATTGAGCAGATAGTTGTTGCTATAGAAACCATGCACATAAGCACTTGAATTAATACAAGAAGGCTTTAATCCAATTTCATGGTGTTGTTATGGTTACTGTTTGCATCTATTGAATGGTAGGTTTACAGTTTTCTTATATGCTATGTTATGCATTTGTTTCAATGCTTTATGTGTATGATTTCATGTTGAATGTATGAAGTCTGTGAGAGTTCAATTTATTCTCGTCCTGAGAATTCCTGCAAGGAGTGCAGTGAAGGTCCGCAAGGAGTGTGTTGACGAGATTCTGAGTTTACCTCATAAAATTTTCAAGAGAGATAGAGTTGTTCTTGTACCCACATAAGTGAAAGTATAACACATATTCGTGCAAGGTAGATAGATTTGTTCTTGTACCCACATAAGTGAAAGTATAGCACAGAGCCATGCAAGGTAGATAGAGTTGTTCTTATACCCACAAAAGTGAAAGTATAGCATAGAGTCGTGCAAGGTGTGTGCAGGCCAGGTCGAAGTCTTAGACTTTTCCAACCCAAGGAAGCAGTTGAAGAACTTTTGTCACAAGGAGTGTGTAGAGTTGGAGTGTTTGGATAATCGAAGATTATCGTGAAGGCCACAAGGAGTGCACGCAAGAATCCCTTAGAATCCTCGAGTTTGTAGCAAGAATCAAGATCAGCAGGGATAGAGACTTGGATAGTCCAGAGGACAGATGAGGGTCGAAGTCACCTCACAGAAATCAAGCTCAGGAGGAAAGAAGTCGAGTTATTTGGCGAGGAACTATTGAGAGCCTGAATGGACGGTGGAAATTCTCGGAGGGAGAAGCACCAATTTTTCGTGGACCTTCAAATCAAGTAGATTTGTAGGAAGGATAAGGCTAAGTGTATTTCAACACTCAGAAGCTCAAGAGAGATAGCCGTCGTTAGATCTAGAGGAGCGTGAGATATTGATTGGGCACTCCGAAATATTGACATCTCGGGAGTCGAGAGAGTGGAGGAACTTGCTACTCGGAGGTCATGAATCATGAAATACCGACGGGATCTGGACCGTCAAATAGTGGGAGGTTTAGGACCATTGATCTAAAGAGTGGTCATCGCGGGTTTGAGTATTGAGAAAAGGAATAAAATCTGCATCACCGATCCCCGACACGTGAGGTCCCAACGCGCTTGAAGGTTGGGTCCCAGGTTGCAATCGAGGGTCACATCAAGAGAATTTAAGGGAGGAGATAGGAACCGTTAGCCCATTTCAGGGTTTCGGGAATCGGAGGAGTCAGGGTGACTCGCAACGAAAGTCCCAAAATCGTGAAACCCGATGCGCCTTTTGGGGTTAAGTCTGTGGTCATGTGGAGTGGAGGCTTGTGTCTAGCGCATGTTCGTGTGGGCAGAGAAAACCAAAGGAGAGCTATGATTATATATGTGAAGGATTCCAGTGGGGACCAAGGAGCCATTTTGGCTTGGAAATAGGAATATCCAAAAGACTAGGAGGTCAAGCAGACCCTGCTGAGGTGGGGGTCTATGTCACAATGGTCATTGAATTTTATCTTACATATCATGTTATGGGAACCTGCGTAAGGACTGAGACCAACATTCCTTCGGTTGTCAACACTTTATTTATTTCTCTTGCATGATCTTTCTAGCCTTGCTGTCATAAGTGAATCTCCTCAAATTGGGGACCTCACTCGGTTGAAATGGAGCCCAAATCCCTAGACCTAAACCATTGGATGGTGTTTGTGTGTGTGGTGCCTTCTATGGATACCTCTTGGGTGTCATTATCCATTGGTTGACTGTCATCATTCTCGGTCTCAACATATCTCTTTTGTCTCTCTTCTTCCATTGCCTTATCAGTCACTTTCTTGGTTTCGTTTTCCATTGCTTCTCTTGATTTTTTTGTTGTCTCTTTCTATTCAACTTCCCTTCGTGTTGTGGCCTTTGCTTCTCCTTTAACTTAGGCTACTGCTTCAACTCTGGATTTATCCTTTTCTGCTTCGATATTCGTCTTATTTTTGGCATCATCGTTCTTTTTCTCATAGAGTTTCTTCTTCTCTCCTTTTCTTATCGGTTGGAGTTTCTTCCTCTTCTATTGATCCTTAGTGCCTAGAGACAATGACAAACATGAGAGATGATCCTTTTGTTGCTTCCTCTTCTTCCTTCTTTCGATCTTATTCTCTTTCTCTTTCTTCATCTATGACCCTTCCTACGGGTTGTGTTATATTATTTGCATGAGTAGTAGTGTCTGCGTTGTGCCGAGAACGTAGGGGTTCGGGGGAAACGCCCCAAGATTTTTTTTTGCCTCGAGAAATGGGTCACATTTTTGGGTGGTTTTTCAGCACATGGTTTTTGTCAATGGTTTTCTATTTTTGGTTAAGGAATTAGGGTTGTTGACTAATCCAGGTCATTGAGTTGGGGTTTTGGATGTCGTTGGATCCTATATGTATATTGTATTGTAAACAATGTAATACTATGAATGGATATAGAATATGTTGGTTTTCCTGGTTTGTGTTTCAAGGGAAAAATATCTATGTAATGTTTGGATTTGCCATTGTATATTTTCTATTCTTTTACTGAAAATCTGTTTGCAGTAAATATTGTACAAGGTTAAAATCTACAATTTGGTATCAAAGCTTTGTTGTCTTTAGGGGGATGCCTTTGTGGTCAAGGGTTTGGCTCGGAACTGTGATAAGCCTTGTTACAGTGGGAGATCCATGGTATTGATTTTTTAGGTGAAAAGAAATGGCAAGCAATTCAAAGATGGAGAACGAGAAGTTTAATGGGAAAAGTTTTGAGCTGTGTAAGCTTAAGATGGAAAATCTATTGGTGGAAAGAGATTAGTAGATCGCGGTAGATCTAGGTACTGCACCTACAGGAACTTCAACAGATGACTAGAAAAAGTTGGATCAGAAGGCAAAGAGCACAATCCAACTGTGTCTCTTAGATTCAGTATTACTGAATGTGTCAGAGGAAGCTACAACCAAGGATTTATGGGATAAGTTGGGGAAGTTGTATCAGTCTAAGTCCCTAGTAAATAAACTA
This sequence comes from Picea engelmannii, assembly GCA_009831015.1. Classification (NCBI taxonomy): domain Eukaryota; kingdom Viridiplantae; phylum Streptophyta; class Pinopsida; order Pinales; family Pinaceae; genus Picea; species Picea engelmannii. The sequence continues at coordinate 584,762 of ML784357.1, forward strand.
TTCCTGAGAAAGAAGCTGTATAATGTGAGGATGAGAGATGGAGACTTGGTGGCAAAGCATTTGTACGCTTTCAATACTGTGGTGAGTAAGTTAATATCTGTTGAGATTAAAATTTCAGATGAAGATAAATGTACTAGTTTACTATGTTCTTTACTAGACTCATGGGATAGTCTGGTTGTGGCCATAGCTAGTAATACAACTTCCTTTAAGTTTGATGAAGTGGTCTCATCCTTGTTGTTGGAGGAGATGAGATGGAAGAATATGGAAGGACAGAGCACAAACACATTATTTGCAAGAGGACATTCCCAGGAAAGAAATAGATCTAAGTTCTCAAGTGGGAGATCTAAGTCTGAGGGTAGATCTAAATCTCCCATAAATTTTGTTAAGGTATGTTGGATATGTGGAAAAGAAGGGAACTACAAGAAGTAGTGTAAATCCAAAGTTGAGAAAAAGAAGGGATCTCAAGAATATCCTTCTAAAGAAGAAAAGACCTCCAAGGAAGAAGGAGGGGATGTGTACTTGGCTTCTTCAAGCACACATGCAGATCATGAGGAATGGTTGGTTGACTCAGGTACATCCTTTCATATGAATCAATAGAGGGAGTGGTTATGTGAATATGAAAGGTATGATGGAGGTAATTTTTTCTTAGGTGATGACTCGACAACCAAAATCATAGGTCGATGAAAATTCAAGTTGAGGATCATAGATGGAAGGATTAGAACACTACCTGATGTTCTGCACATCCCAGGTTTGGCCAAAAATTTGATTTCTGTAAGAAAATTGGATGATGCAGGGGTAAAAACAATATTTGAAAAGGAAACCTGCAGGATGGTTTGAGGAGCAATGGTGTTGTTGAAGGGAGTTTGGTTTTGAACTCTGTATAAGTTGCAAGAAAGCACTATTAGTGATGGGTGTAATAGTTCCAATGTTCTTGATATTGGAGTTGAAGAAGAAAGAACTCCTCCAGTCTTTGGAGAAAATGTTATGCCATGGCATCAAAGACTGGGCATATCGGAGAGAAGAGTCTTCGACTACTACACGATAAAGGTATGGTTGAAGGTATGTCTAACTTCTCTCTGGATTTTGATTTCTGTGAACATTGTGTATATGGGAAGAAAAATAGGGTAAGATTCCCTTCTAGTGCAACGAGGGCAGAAGGAATTTTACAGCTAGTTCATAGTGATGTTTTTGGACCTGTATCGGTCCCATCATTGGGAAAATCTATGTACTATGTCTCATTTATAGATGACTTCTTGAGGAATACTTGGATATATTTCCCCAGGAAGAAATCTAAAGTCTTTGATAGGTTTAAAGAGTTTGAGGCTTTTGTTGAGATTCAAATAGAGAAAAGAATTAAGGTGTTGAGGATTGATAATGACAAAGAGTTTTGTAGGAATGAATTTGAATAATTATGTAAGAAGTGTGGTATAGAAAGGTAGAAGACTACTCCATATACGCCTCAACAGAATGGAGTTGCAGAAAGGATGAACATGACACTGATGGAAAAATCAAGGTACATTCTCAGTGGTGTTGTGTTAGGACAAGAATTATGGGCAGAGGCAGTGGGTACTGCATGTTACCTAGTCAACAGATCACCCTCATCAGCATTGGATGACAAGACTCCACAAATGGTATGGACTGGTAATAAACCTTCTCTCACACATCTCAAGGTATTTGGCTGTGATGCATATGTTCAAGTTCTAAAGGAAAACATGAGCAAGCTAGATAAGAAGGCTGAAAAGTGTATCTTTATTGGATATATAGATGGTCTCAAAGGTTATAAGCTTTGGAACCCAGAAACTAAGAAGGTAGTGTATATCCGAGATGTGGTATTTAGAGAAATTAAGGATGTTGTTAAATAGGAAGTCCTACCAAGTAAGGAAGAACTAGAGAAAATAGAGTTTGATTTAAAGGATGATGAGTCAGACTCTACAGAAGAACATGAATCAAAAGAAGAAGATCCTCATACTCTAGTATCGAGGAGATCGGTTTGAGAAAGAAGGCTACCGAAAAGGTATACTCCATCTGATTTCCATTCAAATTTTGCTTTGTCTATTACTGATGATGATCCTAGAACTGTCAGGGAGGCAGTGGATTCAGAGGATGGAAATCTCCGGAAAAGGGCAATGGATGAAGAAATGGAATCTTTGGATAAGAATGAGGCTTGGGATCTAGTGGAGTTTCTGACTGGAATAAATTCCATTGGCAACAAATGGGTATTTAAAAAGAAGTTAAATGCCATAGGAAAAGTGGAGAAATATAAAGCTAGGTTAGTAGCATTCCCAGGTTGAGGGAATTGATTTTGGTGAGATTTTTTCTCTTGTTTCCAAGTTAACCTCTATAATATTTCTTTTATCTGTTGTTGCTGCATTTGATTTAGAAGTAGAACATATGGATGTGAAGACAAAATTCCTACATGGGGATCTGGAAGAAGAAATCTATATGAAGCAACCAAAAGGTTATGCTGTGAAGGGAAAGAAGGAGCTGGTATGCAAGCTGAAAAAGTCCCTATATGGTTTAAAACAATCACGAAGAATGAGGTATCAAAAATTTGATACTTATATGCTGGGACTTGGCTTCACAAGAAGCAAAGATGATCACTATGTGTATTTTAAATTAATTGGTGATCATTTGATTTATTTGGTCTTGTATGTGGATGACATGTTGCTGATAGGAAACAACAAGGAGATTATCCAAGATGTGAAAACTCGGTTGTCCTCTAAATTTGACATGAAGGATATCAGTGCTTGAAATTTTATTTTGGGCATGAATACATAATATGCTGGTTTTCTCGGTTTGGGTTTCCAGGGGAAAAATATCTGTGTAATGTTTGTATTTTCCATTGTATCTTTTCTGTTCTTTTACTGAAAATTTGTTTGCAGTAAATATTGTACAAGGTTAAAATCTACAGGTTGACCTCACCTCTGGAGCCCTACTTTGTTGAAGTGATCTTTTATGACATTCTTGGGGTCATGCCTTTGGAACTGCTCTTCCTAAAAAAGGTAAGACATGAGAGTGTTTACCTCTTCTTTGACTTGCTTGGTGTTTTCAAAGAAGTAGGTGCCTACATACATTTATAGTGGTGGCCATATTGATTTCTTACCTCGGTACAATATCCCCCCTACTCCATGGATTATGGTTTGATACACTTTCTTGGTGCAATAATTTATCAGACATGAACCAGGGAAGTAGATGATGGGCCTTCATAGTGTTGAACACCCTTATATAGGTGCCATGTTCCATGAGATACTAATTATCGATTCTTCTTATGATAGTTGCTTCCTTATCGATCATGCATGGGGCTATTGTGCAAAATATGAATTCGTATAAGTGAGCCAAGAAATGTTCACTTATCTTTTGATATTTTTATTGATACTTGTGCTCCCAATTTTTTTTTCAATATATGTGTATTGTTGGGTCCGAGGGATTCTATTTCCATCCCATCCTTGGGTAATGATGGGATACACACATAATGTACATTAGGTATGAGGACATATGAAAACTTGGGAAGGTACCAAGATGGGATTTCATGACCATGTTAAGAGACACTGTCATATTTACTAATAAAATGTCATCCAAATTGAACAATAGTCCCTCATCTACACAATAATAGATCAAATGCATGCATGATAGGGAGAACTGAGATGCATCTGGTTCACCATACAACCGGCACAATATAGAAACCATATATGGGTAGGGTCTCCTCAAGGTGATTTTGGGTTAACCTCCCTTGGGCCTGTGTTTGAACTGTTTATCAGGTTTGTACCTCTTGGGACATAGTTCTTTAGTTGTGTGTTGGAACTCTTCGAGAAGCTTATTATATAGCTTTCTTACTCCTTTGTCAAGGTGATAACATTTTTCCAGGTCCTTGAGTTGAAATGATGCTATGGCATCCCCTTTGGCATTGTGAATGCATTTACTTCCCATGTCAAGATGGTTTATGATCTAATTGATGACATCGACACAAGAGAAGAAAATACTACAGGTCGTCACTTTGAATATTCCAGATCTCCAGATATTTTTGAATATTTTCAGCTCATCTTGGTCTTCGACCTTGGTGGGGAAACTCAATTTCTTAAACATGTGATAAACATCACCCCACTTGAATGTCTCTCCCTCCTTTTCCAAGAGTTTGGATGTGTCATCATATGTGGCTCGAGCTACATATGGTTTGTTTTGGGTCTGTGGAAGGCTACAAGAGGCCTTGGTGATAGATTCCTTGCTTTCTGCTCTTTTGGAGCCATATCTAAACCTGCACGGAAAATGTGTGATTAGTGAAAAGAAAATCAAGCAACAAAAGGACTAGTGCGAACACATCTACTTCCTAGGTCAACATGTTTTATGATCCAACTGATGACATCAATACAATGAAAGACAATAACATAGGCTATGACTTTGAATTCCCAGATCTATTTTTGAATATTTTCAGCTCATCTTGGTCTTCAGCCTCGGTGGGGAAACTCGATTTCTTAAACATGTGATACACATCACCCCACTTGAGTGTCTCTCCCTCCTTTTCCAAGATTCTTAAGTTGTCAACGTATGTGGATCTAACTACATCTGGTTCATCTTGGGTCTTTGGACCACTGCCAGAGGCCTTGGTGATATATGCCTTGCTTTCTTCTCTTTTGGGAGCTATATATGAACTTGCATGAAAAAGGTGGGATTACTGTGAAGACAATTAAACAACAAAAGGATCATCTCCCATCTCCATCTTTGTGTTTGGGCACTTTGGATCGATAGAAGAAGAAGAAACACCAACCGATAAGAAAAGGAGAGAGAAGGAGAAAGTCTACAAGGAAAATAATGTTGATTCCAAGAAGAAGAGGGAGATTGAAGAATAAAAGGATAAATCCATAGCTAAAGAATCATCCTTAGCTGAAGCGGAAGAAAAGGCTACAACACAAAGGGAATCCAAATAGAAAGTGGCAACATAAAAAGAAACAACAAAAGCAAGAGAAGCAATAGAAAAGGAAACAAATGAAGCGACTGATAAGGCAACCAAAGAAGAGAGACAAAACAAATATGTTAAGATAGGGAATGATGACACTCAACCAATGGATACTAACACCCAAGAAGTATCCATAGAAGGAACCAACACACAAACACCATCCAATGGTTTAGGACTAGGGATTTGGGCTCCGTTTCAACCAAGTGAGGTCCCCAATTTGAGGAGCTTCACTTATAACAACAAGAAAGGAAAGATCATGCAAGAACAAGTAAATAAAGTGTCGAAAACCCAAAGAATGTCGATCTAAGTCCTTACCCAAGTTCCCATAACATGAGATATAAGAGAAAATCCAATAGCCACTGCCTCATTTGTGACTGCTTTCATGAACACTAATGAAGACAATATTCAAAGGGTATGCCAACCGAACCAAGAAAATGAAGCCAGAATCAAGGAACTAGAATATAAAATCTTGCGAATGAAGGTAGACGAGAGAAGTGTCAAGATATTTAGGAAAAGTGTTGAGAAAGTTAGGATAGAGCTGGAAGAAGCCATCATAGATATGTATGCACATATGCATCTCTTCCAACAAGCCACCACCACTATTATATATCAACATGGTTAGGTACAAGAAACACTGACACAATTTAGTATGATCCGAGAAAGGATGGGTTACATCAACCAATGGATCACAAAGAATCCTGATGCATCGACTAAGCTTTATATCCCCTCTAAAATGGAGAGGAAAATTAATATATGTTCATTAGAACACTTTCAATAGATTGGGAAAAGAGCTGATAAATAAATTATCAAATCAATGGAAATATGATCAAAACTACACAAGGACGCTCAAGAGTTAATTAAAGGTTGTCGACTTACTCCATTAGAAGAACTTGGGCATGACCTGGTCATGGAGGAGTTATTGGGAAAATTTCAAGACAACACTAACCATCGGTGAATAGTCACCAAATCAACCACCAAAGTGACCACAGACTAGATAGAGCAATATATTGTACATCTTGCCAGATTCCACAACATGATCCAAGAATTCATGGATACTTTGTCTACATATATGCAATTCATTGAAGACAACATAGCTATGCACGCTGCAACACTACATGAATTACTGTACCAAAGGATTATTTCTTTGTACGACAAACTAGAGGTGTGGACAATTTACATCAAGAACAAGAATCCTGAATAAGACAAAATAACAATCATAAATTTCTATTACCTATCTTCCATTTTGTATTTTTCTCAACCAACCCCTATTTTGTCCTGATTATGTACTCTTGTCACTGAGAAAAAGGGAACTGAATAGTTTGTAACAACTTCTTCAAGAGGAATGCAAAGGGTCACCTAGCAGTTACAAATAATTGTATAAAATAAAGAAGATGCCCAGAACGAACTTTCCCTCAGTGGGTTAACTCCATGACCCTAGTTATTAATTAGTTTTTGGATTAGAAGAGCTTAATTGAACCCACAAAAGCTCAAACTAATACCACTAAGGAGGTTCTCCCAGAATATGCTATGCATATTTGGGACTGTTGTCCAGACTTAGATAATGAGAAAGTAGAAGAAATATTTGTGGAAGATACACCAATAGTTAAAGCCACTCAAAGGAACTACAATTTATGCATCAAAGGTCCATCTCCTATCATCCCCTCTTCCAAAGATGACAATATCCCTCTTATGAAGATTAATCCTCCCCCATCTACCTCGAAACTAAACGTCCCAACCCAAGAAAAAATCAGTGGCAAATCATATAAGGTTGTTCCATCCAACACAAACAAACCAAGTCTTGGGTTCCTTTTGTCACAAGGGTGAGAAAAAGGAGGTCCCTTAAATATCTATTTAGGGTATCTAGAAATCACAACAAAGAGTTATTTGGTTGGTGGATCAACTTACATAAAGAAACAACAAATAAAAAACAACAAAATAAAACTAAACTAAGCATGTAACAAATGAAATAGATGCAAGAAAGAGACACAAGGAATAACTACCAAATGAAACTGATCTTTGAATTGATAACACCTTGGAGAAATATGGGAAATTATGAGTCCCCTCTTCCTCCTTGGAGTTGGGAAGGATCTTGAGTCCCCAAATACAAATCTTTCTCTCTTCTAACAATTTCTAAAAATGAAAATACAATGGTGAAGAATTGATGGTTGAACTTCTCAAGAGGAGAGAGGCACAACCATTTCTTTGAATGCTTAAAGAGTTCTAAGAGGAAGATGGATTCTCAAAGACAAATTGAACAACA
>ML784357.1:595872-674855 GCA_009831015.1 Picea engelmannii
AAACCAAAGGAGACCCGTGGTTATATGTGTGAAGGGTTCCAGTGGGGACCAAGGAGCCATTTTGGCTCAGAAATAGGAAGATCCAAAAGACAGGGAGGTCAAGAAGACCCTGTTGAGGTGGGGGTCTACGTCAGTTGGTATCAAAGCCGAAAACTTTGTTTTCTGTAGAAGGAATATAGAGGACAGTTGTGATTGAATTCTGCGTGGACATATTGAAACAATGTCGCCAAGGATATGTCCAGAAAGAACTTTACCCGAGCCAACCGTGGAAAGGGAGATGAGGGAACTTCATGCTCGATTGTATGCCATGGAGACAACATAGAGGCGAACACCTGATACTGGAGATATCAGTGAGGCCGAAAGTGAGAACAGAGCTGGAGCCGAAGAAGAAGTTGTAGCCGAAGATGATGCAAAGGAATGTCTATTCAAAGCTGTTGCAAGAGTAGGTTTTAGATCAAAATAGGACATTCCGATGTATGAAGGTAACTTAGACGTTGAGGAGATACTATATTGGTTTAGAGCTCTAGATAAATACTTCGATTATGAGGATATCGAAGAAGATAAGAAAGTAAAGAAAATTGTTACTAGACTGAAAGGGCACGCAACACTGTGGTGGGATGAACTGCAGGATGACAGGCGTTGCAAAGGAAAACAAATAATTAAAAGCTGGGACAGGATGGTCGCCAAGATGAAATCAAAATTCATACCCAGAGATTACCAAATCAATCTGTTTTGAAGAATGCATAATTTGAGATAGAAAGGGATGAGAGTGAAGGAATACACTGAAGAGTTTTACAGGTTAAATATCAGAGCTGGTCATCGCGAGAGTGATGATGAAAAAGTCGCCAGATACATGAATGACCTGGGATATGAGATTCAGGATGAGATGAGCATGGTGAAAATAAATAATGTAGAAGATGCTTATCAGATTGCTTCAAAGGCAGAAGTGAAATTGGCTCGAAAGCAAGGTCAAAGGGGCAGAGTTAGAAGTCAGAGTAGAAGCAAATAAATTTCCCAGGATAGAGTACAAAACCCCAAGGATGAAGAAAATAAACCTCATAACCACCCAGAAAGGGGAGGAAGCTCACAAGGAGGACAATATGCCGATAGGAACACTTTTCCTTGAGAAAGAGGAAGAGGAAGAGGTAGAGGAGGTGAAATAAAGTGTTTTGTCTGCGGAAATATCAGACACAAATATTTTGAATGTCCCGATATAAAAAGAGATGGAGGAGGTGAAGCTTACATTTCAGAAGCGTAAAGGCAAAATGTTGAAGTAGAAGATGCAGAAGGTGGAAGATCCTTGATGATGAGGAAAATTCTCTTGAAGCCAGAGAAAGAGATGGAGAATCTAGTCCATAGGAACAACTTATTTAGGACTGCTTGCAAAACCAAATACAGGGTATGCAAGGTGATTGTTGACAGTGGAAGCACGGATAATCTAGTATCCACAGAGATGGTGAAAAAACTAGAATTGGAGATAGTTGCACATCCAAGCCCATACAAGGTTTCGTGGTTTCAAAAAGGACATCAGGTAACAGTCACTAAACATTGTTTAGTTGAATTTAATATAGGGGGATATAGAGATGAGATCTTATGTGATGTTATTCCCATGGATGTCTGTCATCTTTTGTTGGGGAGGCCGTGGAAATATGACATAAATGTTATTCATGACATAAGAAAGAACACATACACGTTGGAGAAGAATGGTAGGACGCATATGTTGCTGCCAATTGAAGACACGAAGGTGAAAGAAGAAACAAGCAATACTATACTTCTCATGAGTGGGAAGGAACTTCTGGATGAAGTCAAGAAATATGAAGAAATGCAGTTTGTTGTGGTGAGAAAACCTAGAGTCATCTTGACCAATACCTCAATAGATGATCTACCTAAGGAGATTCAGGAACTGCTGGAGATTTTTGTTGTTATGGTGGTGGAATATTTACCTTGTTCGTTGCCGCCCATTAGAAGTATAAGCCATCACATTGACCTTATACCAGGAGCGAGTTTACCAAACAAAGAAGCGTACAGACTGACACTGCAGGAGAATGAAGAAGTTAAGAAGCAATTCTAGGATTTGATGGACAAGGGGTTGATTAGAGAAAGATTGAGTCCATGCGCTATGCCAACAGTGTTAAGTCCAAAGAAGGATGATGGATGGAGAATGTGTACAGACTCGAGGGATATAAACAAAATCACCATCAGATATAAATTTCCTTTACCCAATATGGATGACTTGATGGATTGCTTGAGTGGAGCAAAGTTTTTCTCAAAAATTGATTTGAAAAGCGGATATCATTAGATTAGAATGAGGGGATGTGATGAATGGAAGAAAACATTCAAGACGAATTAAGAACTGTATGAATGGCTTGTCATGCCATTTGGCTTGATGAATGCACCAAGTACTTTTATGAGATTGATGAATGAAGTCTTGAAAGATTTCATTGGAAAATTTGTAATTGTATATCTTGATGATATACTGATCTTTAGTAAGACTGAGGAAGAACATTTGAGACATTTAACTCTAGTAATGAGGAGGTTGCAACAAGAGAAATTTATGATAAATCTGAAGAAGCCATGTTTCATGAATACAAAACTTATTTATTTAGGTTTCGTGATCTCTTCGAATGAGTTTAAGATGGATCCTGAAAAGGTAAAAGCAATCAAAAAGTGGTCGTCGCCAAGGAATATCTTTGAAGTTAGAAGCTTCCATGGACTAGCCAATTTTTATAGAAAGTTCATCAGGAATTTTAGTGGAATTTGTGCAACAATGATGGACATAGTCAAGAAAAGACATAAATATTTTCATTGGACAGAGGAAGCAGAGATAAGTTTCAAGTTGTTGAAGGAGAAGATAACCAGACAACCAGTTTTGGTTCTTCCAGATTTCAGTAAGACATTTCAAGTGAGATGTGACACAAGTGGATTTGCGATTGGAGAAGTCTTAAGTCAAGACAATAGACCAGTTGCATACTTCAGTGAGAAGCTGAACGATGCCAAAAGAAATTATTCCATGTATGATAAAGGGTTTTATGCAGTCATACAAGCGCTGAAGAAATGGAGGCACTACCTGGTTCCAAAAGAGTTTGTTTTGTATAGCGACAACCCGGCCTTACAGTTTATAACCAGACAGGAAAAAATGAACCAGAAACATGCAAAATGGGTTGAGTTTATGTAGAACTTTACTTTTGTTATAAAGCACATTTCTGGAAATGCTAACAAGGTTGTTGATGCATTGAGCAGGAAATGTTTGATTCTGCAGGAGTTTCGTGTGAAGACCTTAGGTTTTGATAGCCTTAAGGAAATATACAAAGATGATTCATATTTTAAGGACGCTTATGAAGCATGTGAGAATCTTGTTCTGAGAGATAGAAGCCAATGGATTGAATATTTAATTCAGGATGGACTGTTATTCAAAGGAAATCAGTTGTGTATTCCAAAGAGTTCTATGAGAGAAAACCCTTTGAAGGAAAAACATAGTGGGGGATTGGTTGGACATTTCAGCCATGATAAAAGATTTGCGCAACTGGAGAATTTGTATTATTGGCCAGGAATGAGGACAAATGTCAAGAAATTTGTCAACATATGTAGAATCTACCAGCACGCTAAGGGGAAAAGACAAAATACAGGGTTGTATCAACCATTGCCAATACCAGAGAGGTCGTGGGACGCAATAAGAATGGATTTTGTGTTCGGACTGCCAAGGACATAGAGAGTTTGTGATTCCATATTCGTGGTAGTCGACAGATTCTAAAAAATGACACATTTTATTCAATGTCAGAAAACCAGTGATGCAACACACATTGCAAACCTGTTTTTCAAAGAAGTTGTTCGACTTCATGGTTTACCCAAGAGTATTGTTTCAGACATAGATACCAAATTTGTTGTTCATTTCTGGAGGACACTATGGAAAAAGATGGGGACAAATTTATCTTTTAGCTCAGCATATCACCCTTAAAAAGATGGATAGATTGAGGTAGCCAATCGAAGCTTGGGAGACTTATTGAGGAGTTTAGTAGTTGAACATCATAGTCAGTGGGATCAGATTCTTCCGCAAGTGGAATTTGCATATAATGACTCACCTAACCGGAGCACAAGACAAATCCCATTTCAAATAATTTATGGAATGCAACCAATTGGAGTATCAGAGTTGAGAGACTTAGAGCACAGTGAATTGAGAAGCGTTGGAGCGAAATATTTTGCAACAGGGATGCAAGAGCTCCACAGTAAGATTAAAGAACGGTTGCAGAGTTCCAACCAGGAATACAAGTGCAGAGAAGATCAACACAGGAGAGAGCTTCAATTTGAAGTGGGATATTTGGTCTTAGCACATCTAAGAAAAGAAAGGTTCCCAAGGGGAACATATAATAAGCTGAAGATGAAAAAGATAAGGCCGTGTAAGATTTTGAGAAAATTTGAGGCCAATGCTTATGAGATAGAATTGCCAGATGATGTGGGCATATCACCCATATTCAACGTAGAAGATCTGTATCCATACAAAGAATATGAAACAGATGGGAAAAAGAATCAGAAGGAAATTCAGTGGGTCAAGCAGATGCCTGTAGCTGAAATGCCACAGATGGAAAAGATCATTGATCAAAGAGTTGGTAAGAAGACATATTTTGAATATCTAATAAAATGGAAAGGACACCCAATTGAGGATGCCAATTGGGAAAGTGAAGAAGATATCCATAAACATGGACAAATGATGGAGGAGCTTATGGATAGGATTCCATGAATTTTTCAGCCAGAGGAGTATGATGCAGGAGCATTTCCAACAAGCCCAAGTGGAGGACAGTTGGATATGCCCCAACGTGCATTTTGAAGACATTTTGAAATTTAAAAGATGAAACATTAATGTCATAGCTGGAAGGATGTAATTGCTCTTAAATGTTTTGGAGATTGTAATGCAAATCTTGATCATTTCTCTCATCTACTGGTTGGAGGCATTTAATGTAATAAATGTAAAGTCGTTGCAGTATTTAATTTCGATAAGATAGCTTAGAGTAGTAGGAGGGAAAACTCAAGAAAAGCTCCCTTGTATGTATTGTATTTATTCTCAATTGTAAGAGTAGAAGTTGTAGAGCAAGAGAGAATAGGAGATCAGAGAAGAACAAATATTGTAGAAGTTGATTGAGCAGATAGTTGTTGCTATAGAAACCATGCACATAAGCACTTGAATTAATACAAGAAGGCTTTAATCCAATTTCATGGTGTTGTTATGGTTACTGTTTGCATCTATTGAATGGTAGGTTTACAGTTTTCTTATATGCTATGTTATGCATTTGTTTCAATGCTTTATGTGTATGATTTCATGTTGAATGTATGAAGTCTGTGAGAGTTCAATTTATTCTCGTCCTGAGAATTCCTGCAAGGAGTGCAGTGAAGGTCCGCAAGGAGTGTGTTGACGAGATTCTGAGTTTACCTCATAAAATTTTCAAGAGAGATAGAGTTGTTCTTGTACCCACATAAGTGAAAGTATAACACATATTCGTGCAAGGTAGATAGATTTGTTCTTGTACCCACATAAGTGAAAGTATAGCACAGAGCCATGCAAGGTAGATAGAGTTGTTCTTATACCCACAAAAGTGAAAGTATAGCATAGAGTCGTGCAAGGTGTGTGCAGGCCAGGTCGAAGTCTTAGACTTTTCCAACCCAAGGAAGCAGTTGAAGAACTTTTGTCACAAGGAGTGTGTAGAGTTGGAGTGTTTGGATAATCGAAGATTATCGTGAAGGCCACAAGGAGTGCACGCAAGAATCCCTTAGAATCCTCGAGTTTGTAGCAAGAATCAAGATCAGCAGGGATAGAGACTTGGATAGTCCAGAGGACAGATGAGGGTCGAAGTCACCTCACAGAAATCAAGCTCAGGAGGAAAGAAGTCGAGTTATTTGGCGAGGAACTATTGAGAGCCTGAATGGACGGTGGAAATTCTCGGAGGGAGAAGCACCAATTTTTCGTGGACCTTCAAATCAAGTAGATTTGTAGGAAGGATAAGGCTAAGTGTATTTCAACACTCAGAAGCTCAAGAGAGATAGCCGTCGTTAGATCTAGAGGAGCGTGAGATATTGATTGGGCACTCCGAAATATTGACATCTCGGGAGTCGAGAGAGTGGAGGAACTTGCTACTCGGAGGTCATGAATCATGAAATACCGACGGGATCTGGACCGTCAAATAGTGGGAGGTTTAGGACCATTGATCTAAAGAGTGGTCATCGCGGGTTTGAGTATTGAGAAAAGGAATAAAATCTGCATCACCGATCCCCGACACGTGAGGTCCCAACGCGCTTGAAGGTTGGGTCCCAGGTTGCAATCGAGGGTCACATCAAGAGAATTTAAGGGAGGAGATAGGAACCGTTAGCCCATTTCAGGGTTTCGGGAATCGGAGGAGTCAGGGTGACTCGCAACGAAAGTCCCAAAATCGTGAAACCCGATGCGCCTTTTGGGGTTAAGTCTGTGGTCATGTGGAGTGGAGGCTTGTGTCTAGCGCATGTTCGTGTGGGCAGAGAAAACCAAAGGAGAGCTATGATTATATATGTGAAGGATTCCAGTGGGGACCAAGGAGCCATTTTGGCTTGGAAATAGGAATATCCAAAAGACTAGGAGGTCAAGCAGACCCTGCTGAGGTGGGGGTCTATGTCACAATGGTCATTGAATTTTATCTTACATATCATGTTATGGGAACCTGCGTAAGGACTGAGACCAACATTCCTTCGGTTGTCAACACTTTATTTATTTCTCTTGCATGATCTTTCTAGCCTTGCTGTCATAAGTGAATCTCCTCAAATTGGGGACCTCACTCGGTTGAAATGGAGCCCAAATCCCTAGACCTAAACCATTGGATGGTGTTTGTGTGTGTGGTGCCTTCTATGGATACCTCTTGGGTGTCATTATCCATTGGTTGACTGTCATCATTCTCGGTCTCAACATATCTCTTTTGTCTCTCTTCTTCCATTGCCTTATCAGTCACTTTCTTGGTTTCGTTTTCCATTGCTTCTCTTGATTTTTTTGTTGTCTCTTTCTATTCAACTTCCCTTCGTGTTGTGGCCTTTGCTTCTCCTTTAACTTAGGCTACTGCTTCAACTCTGGATTTATCCTTTTCTGCTTCGATATTCGTCTTATTTTTGGCATCATCGTTCTTTTTCTCATAGAGTTTCTTCTTCTCTCCTTTTCTTATCGGTTGGAGTTTCTTCCTCTTCTATTGATCCTTAGTGCCTAGAGACAATGACAAACATGAGAGATGATCCTTTTGTTGCTTCCTCTTCTTCCTTCTTTCGATCTTATTCTCTTTCTCTTTCTTCATCTATGACCCTTCCTACGGGTTGTGTTATATTATTTGCATGAGTAGTAGTGTCTGCGTTGTGCCGAGAACGTAGGGGTTCGGGGGAAACGCCCCAAGATTTTTTTTTGCCTCGAGAAATGGGTCACATTTTTGGGTGGTTTTTCAGCACATGGTTTTTGTCAATGGTTTTCTATTTTTGGTTAAGGAATTAGGGTTGTTGACTAATCCAGGTCATTGAGTTGGGGTTTTGGATGTCGTTGGATCCTATATGTATATTGTATTGTAAACAATGTAATACTATGAATGGATATAGAATATGTTGGTTTTCCTGGTTTGTGTTTCAAGGGAAAAATATCTATGTAATGTTTGGATTTGCCATTGTATATTTTCTATTCTTTTACTGAAAATCTGTTTGCAGTAAATATTGTACAAGGTTAAAATCTACAATTTGGTATCAAAGCTTTGTTGTCTTTAGGGGGATGCCTTTGTGGTCAAGGGTTTGGCTCGGAACTGTGATAAGCCTTGTTACAGTGGGAGATCCATGGTATTGATTTTTTAGGTGAAAAGAAATGGCAAGCAATTCAAAGATGGAGAACGAGAAGTTTAATGGGAAAAGTTTTGAGCTGTGTAAGCTTAAGATGGAAAATCTATTGGTGGAAAGAGATTAGTAGATCGCGGTAGATCTAGGTACTGCACCTACAGGAACTTCAACAGATGACTAGAAAAAGTTGGATCAGAAGGCAAAGAGCACAATCCAACTGTGTCTCTTAGATTCAGTATTACTGAATGTGTCAGAGGAAGCTACAACCAAGGATTTATGGGATAAGTTGGGGAAGTTGTATCAGTCTAAGTCCCTAGTAAATAAACTATTCCTGAGAAAGAAGCTGTATAATGTGAGGATGAGAGATGGAGACTTGGTGGCAAAGCATTTGTACGCTTTCAATACTGTGGTGAGTAAGTTAATATCTGTTGAGATTAAAATTTCAGATGAAGATAAATGTACTAGTTTACTATGTTCTTTACTAGACTCATGGGATAGTCTGGTTGTGGCCATAGCTAGTAATACAACTTCCTTTAAGTTTGATGAAGTGGTCTCATCCTTGTTGTTGGAGGAGATGAGATGGAAGAATATGGAAGGACAGAGCACAAACACATTATTTGCAAGAGGACATTCCCAGGAAAGAAATAGATCTAAGTTCTCAAGTGGGAGATCTAAGTCTGAGGGTAGATCTAAATCTCCCATAAATTTTGTTAAGGTATGTTGGATATGTGGAAAAGAAGGGAACTACAAGAAGTAGTGTAAATCCAAAGTTGAGAAAAAGAAGGGATCTCAAGAATATCCTTCTAAAGAAGAAAAGACCTCCAAGGAAGAAGGAGGGGATGTGTACTTGGCTTCTTCAAGCACACATGCAGATCATGAGGAATGGTTGGTTGACTCAGGTACATCCTTTCATATGAATCAATAGAGGGAGTGGTTATGTGAATATGAAAGGTATGATGGAGGTAATTTTTTCTTAGGTGATGACTCGACAACCAAAATCATAGGTCGATGAAAATTCAAGTTGAGGATCATAGATGGAAGGATTAGAACACTACCTGATGTTCTGCACATCCCAGGTTTGGCCAAAAATTTGATTTCTGTAAGAAAATTGGATGATGCAGGGGTAAAAACAATATTTGAAAAGGAAACCTGCAGGATGGTTTGAGGAGCAATGGTGTTGTTGAAGGGAGTTTGGTTTTGAACTCTGTATAAGTTGCAAGAAAGCACTATTAGTGATGGGTGTAATAGTTCCAATGTTCTTGATATTGGAGTTGAAGAAGAAAGAACTCCTCCAGTCTTTGGAGAAAATGTTATGCCATGGCATCAAAGACTGGGCATATCGGAGAGAAGAGTCTTCGACTACTACACGATAAAGGTATGGTTGAAGGTATGTCTAACTTCTCTCTGGATTTTGATTTCTGTGAACATTGTGTATATGGGAAGAAAAATAGGGTAAGATTCCCTTCTAGTGCAACGAGGGCAGAAGGAATTTTACAGCTAGTTCATAGTGATGTTTTTGGACCTGTATCGGTCCCATCATTGGGAAAATCTATGTACTATGTCTCATTTATAGATGACTTCTTGAGGAATACTTGGATATATTTCCCCAGGAAGAAATCTAAAGTCTTTGATAGGTTTAAAGAGTTTGAGGCTTTTGTTGAGATTCAAATAGAGAAAAGAATTAAGGTGTTGAGGATTGATAATGACAAAGAGTTTTGTAGGAATGAATTTGAATAATTATGTAAGAAGTGTGGTATAGAAAGGTAGAAGACTACTCCATATACGCCTCAACAGAATGGAGTTGCAGAAAGGATGAACATGACACTGATGGAAAAATCAAGGTACATTCTCAGTGGTGTTGTGTTAGGACAAGAATTATGGGCAGAGGCAGTGGGTACTGCATGTTACCTAGTCAACAGATCACCCTCATCAGCATTGGATGACAAGACTCCACAAATGGTATGGACTGGTAATAAACCTTCTCTCACACATCTCAAGGTATTTGGCTGTGATGCATATGTTCAAGTTCTAAAGGAAAACATGAGCAAGCTAGATAAGAAGGCTGAAAAGTGTATCTTTATTGGATATATAGATGGTCTCAAAGGTTATAAGCTTTGGAACCCAGAAACTAAGAAGGTAGTGTATATCCGAGATGTGGTATTTAGAGAAATTAAGGATGTTGTTAAATAGGAAGTCCTACCAAGTAAGGAAGAACTAGAGAAAATAGAGTTTGATTTAAAGGATGATGAGTCAGACTCTACAGAAGAACATGAATCAAAAGAAGAAGATCCTCATACTCTAGTATCGAGGAGATCGGTTTGAGAAAGAAGGCTACCGAAAAGGTATACTCCATCTGATTTCCATTCAAATTTTGCTTTGTCTATTACTGATGATGATCCTAGAACTGTCAGGGAGGCAGTGGATTCAGAGGATGGAAATCTCCGGAAAAGGGCAATGGATGAAGAAATGGAATCTTTGGATAAGAATGAGGCTTGGGATCTAGTGGAGTTTCTGACTGGAATAAATTCCATTGGCAACAAATGGGTATTTAAAAAGAAGTTAAATGCCATAGGAAAAGTGGAGAAATATAAAGCTAGGTTAGTAGCATTCCCAGGTTGAGGGAATTGATTTTGGTGAGATTTTTTCTCTTGTTTCCAAGTTAACCTCTATAATATTTCTTTTATCTGTTGTTGCTGCATTTGATTTAGAAGTAGAACATATGGATGTGAAGACAAAATTCCTACATGGGGATCTGGAAGAAGAAATCTATATGAAGCAACCAAAAGGTTATGCTGTGAAGGGAAAGAAGGAGCTGGTATGCAAGCTGAAAAAGTCCCTATATGGTTTAAAACAATCACGAAGAATGAGGTATCAAAAATTTGATACTTATATGCTGGGACTTGGCTTCACAAGAAGCAAAGATGATCACTATGTGTATTTTAAATTAATTGGTGATCATTTGATTTATTTGGTCTTGTATGTGGATGACATGTTGCTGATAGGAAACAACAAGGAGATTATCCAAGATGTGAAAACTCGGTTGTCCTCTAAATTTGACATGAAGGATATCAGTGCTTGAAATTTTATTTTGGGCATGAATACATAATATGCTGGTTTTCTCGGTTTGGGTTTCCAGGGGAAAAATATCTGTGTAATGTTTGTATTTTCCATTGTATCTTTTCTGTTCTTTTACTGAAAATTTGTTTGCAGTAAATATTGTACAAGGTTAAAATCTACAGGTTGACCTCACCTCTGGAGCCCTACTTTGTTGAAGTGATCTTTTATGACATTCTTGGGGTCATGCCTTTGGAACTGCTCTTCCTAAAAAAGGTAAGACATGAGAGTGTTTACCTCTTCTTTGACTTGCTTGGTGTTTTCAAAGAAGTAGGTGCCTACATACATTTATAGTGGTGGCCATATTGATTTCTTACCTCGGTACAATATCCCCCCTACTCCATGGATTATGGTTTGATACACTTTCTTGGTGCAATAATTTATCAGACATGAACCAGGGAAGTAGATGATGGGCCTTCATAGTGTTGAACACCCTTATATAGGTGCCATGTTCCATGAGATACTAATTATCGATTCTTCTTATGATAGTTGCTTCCTTATCGATCATGCATGGGGCTATTGTGCAAAATATGAATTCGTATAAGTGAGCCAAGAAATGTTCACTTATCTTTTGATATTTTTATTGATACTTGTGCTCCCAATTTTTTTTTCAATATATGTGTATTGTTGGGTCCGAGGGATTCTATTTCCATCCCATCCTTGGGTAATGATGGGATACACACATAATGTACATTAGGTATGAGGACATATGAAAACTTGGGAAGGTACCAAGATGGGATTTCATGACCATGTTAAGAGACACTGTCATATTTACTAATAAAATGTCATCCAAATTGAACAATAGTCCCTCATCTACACAATAATAGATCAAATGCATGCATGATAGGGAGAACTGAGATGCATCTGGTTCACCATACAACCGGCACAATATAGAAACCATATATGGGTAGGGTCTCCTCAAGGTGATTTTGGGTTAACCTCCCTTGGGCCTGTGTTTGAACTGTTTATCAGGTTTGTACCTCTTGGGACATAGTTCTTTAGTTGTGTGTTGGAACTCTTCGAGAAGCTTATTATATAGCTTTCTTACTCCTTTGTCAAGGTGATAACATTTTTCCAGGTCCTTGAGTTGAAATGATGCTATGGCATCCCCTTTGGCATTGTGAATGCATTTACTTCCCATGTCAAGATGGTTTATGATCTAATTGATGACATCGACACAAGAGAAGAAAATACTACAGGTCGTCACTTTGAATATTCCAGATCTCCAGATATTTTTGAATATTTTCAGCTCATCTTGGTCTTCGACCTTGGTGGGGAAACTCAATTTCTTAAACATGTGATAAACATCACCCCACTTGAATGTCTCTCCCTCCTTTTCCAAGAGTTTGGATGTGTCATCATATGTGGCTCGAGCTACATATGGTTTGTTTTGGGTCTGTGGAAGGCTACAAGAGGCCTTGGTGATAGATTCCTTGCTTTCTGCTCTTTTGGAGCCATATCTAAACCTGCACGGAAAATGTGTGATTAGTGAAAAGAAAATCAAGCAACAAAAGGACTAGTGCGAACACATCTACTTCCTAGGTCAACATGTTTTATGATCCAACTGATGACATCAATACAATGAAAGACAATAACATAGGCTATGACTTTGAATTCCCAGATCTATTTTTGAATATTTTCAGCTCATCTTGGTCTTCAGCCTCGGTGGGGAAACTCGATTTCTTAAACATGTGATACACATCACCCCACTTGAGTGTCTCTCCCTCCTTTTCCAAGATTCTTAAGTTGTCAACGTATGTGGATCTAACTACATCTGGTTCATCTTGGGTCTTTGGACCACTGCCAGAGGCCTTGGTGATATATGCCTTGCTTTCTTCTCTTTTGGGAGCTATATATGAACTTGCATGAAAAAGGTGGGATTACTGTGAAGACAATTAAACAACAAAAGGATCATCTCCCATCTCCATCTTTGTGTTTGGGCACTTTGGATCGATAGAAGAAGAAGAAACACCAACCGATAAGAAAAGGAGAGAGAAGGAGAAAGTCTACAAGGAAAATAATGTTGATTCCAAGAAGAAGAGGGAGATTGAAGAATAAAAGGATAAATCCATAGCTAAAGAATCATCCTTAGCTGAAGCGGAAGAAAAGGCTACAACACAAAGGGAATCCAAATAGAAAGTGGCAACATAAAAAGAAACAACAAAAGCAAGAGAAGCAATAGAAAAGGAAACAAATGAAGCGACTGATAAGGCAACCAAAGAAGAGAGACAAAACAAATATGTTAAGATAGGGAATGATGACACTCAACCAATGGATACTAACACCCAAGAAGTATCCATAGAAGGAACCAACACACAAACACCATCCAATGGTTTAGGACTAGGGATTTGGGCTCCGTTTCAACCAAGTGAGGTCCCCAATTTGAGGAGCTTCACTTATAACAACAAGAAAGGAAAGATCATGCAAGAACAAGTAAATAAAGTGTCGAAAACCCAAAGAATGTCGATCTAAGTCCTTACCCAAGTTCCCATAACATGAGATATAAGAGAAAATCCAATAGCCACTGCCTCATTTGTGACTGCTTTCATGAACACTAATGAAGACAATATTCAAAGGGTATGCCAACCGAACCAAGAAAATGAAGCCAGAATCAAGGAACTAGAATATAAAATCTTGCGAATGAAGGTAGACGAGAGAAGTGTCAAGATATTTAGGAAAAGTGTTGAGAAAGTTAGGATAGAGCTGGAAGAAGCCATCATAGATATGTATGCACATATGCATCTCTTCCAACAAGCCACCACCACTATTATATATCAACATGGTTAGGTACAAGAAACACTGACACAATTTAGTATGATCCGAGAAAGGATGGGTTACATCAACCAATGGATCACAAAGAATCCTGATGCATCGACTAAGCTTTATATCCCCTCTAAAATGGAGAGGAAAATTAATATATGTTCATTAGAACACTTTCAATAGATTGGGAAAAGAGCTGATAAATAAATTATCAAATCAATGGAAATATGATCAAAACTACACAAGGACGCTCAAGAGTTAATTAAAGGTTGTCGACTTACTCCATTAGAAGAACTTGGGCATGACCTGGTCATGGAGGAGTTATTGGGAAAATTTCAAGACAACACTAACCATCGGTGAATAGTCACCAAATCAACCACCAAAGTGACCACAGACTAGATAGAGCAATATATTGTACATCTTGCCAGATTCCACAACATGATCCAAGAATTCATGGATACTTTGTCTACATATATGCAATTCATTGAAGACAACATAGCTATGCACGCTGCAACACTACATGAATTACTGTACCAAAGGATTATTTCTTTGTACGACAAACTAGAGGTGTGGACAATTTACATCAAGAACAAGAATCCTGAATAAGACAAAATAACAATCATAAATTTCTATTACCTATCTTCCATTTTGTATTTTTCTCAACCAACCCCTATTTTGTCCTGATTATGTACTCTTGTCACTGAGAAAAAGGGAACTGAATAGTTTGTAACAACTTCTTCAAGAGGAATGCAAAGGGTCACCTAGCAGTTACAAATAATTGTATAAAATAAAGAAGATGCCCAGAACGAACTTTCCCTCAGTGGGTTAACTCCATGACCCTAGTTATTAATTAGTTTTTGGATTAGAAGAGCTTAATTGAACCCACAAAAGCTCAAACTAATACCACTAAGGAGGTTCTCCCAGAATATGCTATGCATATTTGGGACTGTTGTCCAGACTTAGATAATGAGAAAGTAGAAGAAATATTTGTGGAAGATACACCAATAGTTAAAGCCACTCAAAGGAACTACAATTTATGCATCAAAGGTCCATCTCCTATCATCCCCTCTTCCAAAGATGACAATATCCCTCTTATGAAGATTAATCCTCCCCCATCTACCTCGAAACTAAACGTCCCAACCCAAGAAAAAATCAGTGGCAAATCATATAAGGTTGTTCCATCCAACACAAACAAACCAAGTCTTGGGTTCCTTTTGTCACAAGGGTGAGAAAAAGGAGGTCCCTTAAATATCTATTTAGGGTATCTAGAAATCACAACAAAGAGTTATTTGGTTGGTGGATCAACTTACATAAAGAAACAACAAATAAAAAACAACAAAATAAAACTAAACTAAGCATGTAACAAATGAAATAGATGCAAGAAAGAGACACAAGGAATAACTACCAAATGAAACTGATCTTTGAATTGATAACACCTTGGAGAAATATGGGAAATTATGAGTCCCCTCTTCCTCCTTGGAGTTGGGAAGGATCTTGAGTCCCCAAATACAAATCTTTCTCTCTTCTAACAATTTCTAAAAATGAAAATACAATGGTGAAGAATTGATGGTTGAACTTCTCAAGAGGAGAGAGGCACAACCATTTCTTTGAATGCTTAAAGAGTTCTAAGAGGAAGATGGATTCTCAAAGACAAATTGAACAACACAATAATACTCAAATTACTTCTTCTTTTTTATATACAATGACCCTTTATTTATAGGAGGATGCTAAATTTTTTCCAAACTAGTTTCCAATGTGAATGAGAGGTCTTTGGAGGTACCCCCCATCTCTTTAAGTGATCACAAGGAGAAATTTGGGGGTGATTTTGGGTATGGGGGAGATCCACTCCATCCCAGAAGTGGTTGAGGCCTAAACAAAATCATCAATGCGCCATTTCTGCATCCACATAGGTTTTTCGTCTGTCAATTACGCATTCCACAAATTGTGTGCATTGTATGCCATGTTATCCCATGCAGATGTGTGTGCTCTGAGAGTTATTAATGCACATGGAACTTCAGAAGCACTTTTGTATAGTTTTGTACTTGTATTTCCAAACTGAGTGTAATCCTTCCATAATTATTGGTAGTATGTTGTGCTTGTGTTGACTGTTTCTCCATCCATTGCTTGTGTTTGTGGTGAGAATTTTTTCAGTAATAACAGATGCCCCTGATGTGTGAGGTTAGGAACATACGTATAGCCAAAATACATAATTGCTTCTTTTGGTGATGATGTCATTGTATATAAGCATGAGAGAACTTTGTAGTGAGGGACAATGAGAGAAATCCATTGGAGGGAGAGGGGACAAAAATATCTGTATCAGGTATTCTCCAAAAATAAATAAAAATTTGTACAAATGAGGTGGGCATGCCCCATGCTTGTGTCATGAAACCATATAGGGGTAACAATAACTAAAACCACTGATTGAGTAGATATATGCAGTTCCCTCAAGGGCATAAAAAAAAAATAGATGACGGTTTGGATGACTGAACTAGCTTTGAATTGAGGTGTGAACAACTCATAGGAATTGATGGCCTATCTAATTCAAAGGTCTCCAACTGTGACTGGAAACTGCAATGGTCACATAGTAAGACCCACCATAACATGAATCTTTGTTGTAGTCGAATGTTATGGAGGTGAATGGCATAAAAAAACAATAAGGACTCTTTCTGTTCCATCTGAGATTACTCATTACTTACTAAGATGAGAGCCAAGATACTGCCCTTTTCCTAGAACCTTGTGTTGATGTCGACACGGAAGGAGGTGCAACTATAAGAAGCAAAGGGCTTCTTGACATCAATTGATCAAAATGGTGTTAGAAACTGTATTGGGGAAGGTGAATGGGATGATAATAATGAATGATGGATGGAATCTAGGAATTTCCAGAACTTCCCTTGGTTGGGGCTGTTGATGGGTGGAAACAACCATAAAACATGATTTGGTGTCAGGGGGACAACTAGATATGAGGTAAAACTGTGCTTAATGGGTGATACTGCGAGGAGATGTAATATAGGTCAAAATAGAGTGATGTGGGATGTGGGTGTATGTAATGGTCAAAATTTTGGCCAGGGTACAAATATCTTGCAGAGGTGGAGATGAAAGTGAAATGTCCCAACCAAGGGAAACATGGATTGTTGTGTGCCAAGGAAAAAAACGTGATCGGTTGTGATGACAAAAATCTACTGTACTCGATGGAATTTAAAGATGCTTTATACAATTACCAAATGAATAAATATTTGGGTTGACAGTACATGTACATAAATGGGTGCCCCAGTGAAGTATGGCTTGGTCGGTGAGGGTGCAAGTATCTGGGATGTGACTGATGAAGGGTGGGAGATCCATGGGTCAGTTTCTATACCAGGTAGATGAATGGAGGGTGAAATTGAAGATGGGAAATTGATGTTGGATGATATGGAAGGTTAAATGATAATGTGGAGGTGCATTTAATGTAACCAAAAACATGATGTCAGAGTCCATAATACGATGGTTAGCATGATGAGGAGGAAGAAGTATGAGGTTCTCTCTTTGGGCAGTAACACTACTGGGACTCCCGAGTAATGGATAAAACAACATGAGTGTCAATATGCCAAGGGGAAATGATATGTGGGACAACTCATGGAGGTGAGAGTGTTACCAGATGAGAGTACTTGAACCCAATGGAGGTGATGGTAATGTAGAGCCAGGTGTGAGGATCCTGAGGATAAATGTCAGGGGGTATGATTGGAGAATGAAACTATGAGAAGAGGGTTGAATTTTATTACAGTCTAGAATATATACCTGGAGGAGACAAGGGATTCCATAATGAATGGTGTGAAGGGGGTCGCGGATGAGGACCTACACCTTCAAACCAAATACCTGATGTGAAACATATCTGAAAATAAAACATATATAATAGTTACTTGATAATGAAATGCAGGAAAGTGATGCATACCTGTGTCTGGGGTGCCAAAAAGGAGTTCCCGGGGACCCAGAATGAAATGAGTATCTAAGAGTACCGTTGTGAAAGTGAAGGAGTCTGAATCCCATAGGTGCAAACGGTGTGAGAAACAAATCTCGAATGCTCCAGAACATAAGTGGGGATGTTTGGAAAAATCGTTTATATATGCGCGTAGGGCCCACATAGCCACCTCATTTGTACTTGCAGTTGTGGAGGTCTGAGACCTATCTACATAGAAATTTCTGAGCCATGGGAGAGCATACAAGTTAATTTCGAGTGGCGAGAGATCTAGGTAAGCCGTCAAAACCTCCTGCATAATGTAGGCATGTTTTTAGGAGGGTAGGGGGATGTATAGAGGGTCATACCACCATTTGTTTGGGTGGGGTAGTGGGTCCGCACAAGAGATCTGGTGATCCCCACACATATGTGTGTGGTTTTAATTGATAGAGCCACATGCATTGCATGAATCTATCAATGGAACCTACACATATGTGCATGAATTTTGGTTTCCAGCCACATAGAGGGATGTTGACCATGGGTGTGAATGTTTGAGTAACAAGAATGTGCACGACTGTAAGAATAAAAGCTGTGAAAATGTGTGTGCCTATCGAATATACATTCATGCACATAGGCATGTAAGAACTGCATGATTTTTTGGTGAACAGTCGCACAGGTGTGCGTGAATGTAAGTGGAACAATCACGTTGATGTGCATGACTGTTATGGGAACAATCGGGCAATGAAAACAATGCATTTGTGTTGCTTGATTGGAGTTTGTCATGATGCTAAGTTAACATAGCACATGTTGTCATGGATGCATGTTACTAGTTAGAGAGAGAGGATGCTAGTACAGTGAAGGGTGAGAGATTGGGAGTCTCTTAGGAGGGAGGTGGGGGAAGATGCATGGATTTGGCTGAATTTGGCTAGGGTCGGTTTGCTGCACTTTTTTTATTATTCATTGATTTAGACTCAAGAGTCGCTTCTAGATTTCATAGTGTGTATGTGGCAGCTAGATCGACTATGTTTCTCGATGCGTGGGAGAGATTTTCATATTACTACAGATATTGAAATCTACTTTATTACTGGTCTCTCGTTTCAGGGGGCTACTTTGGCAGAACAACCGTAGATGCCGACTGGGGTGATGGGGGGAGCACTGGCTGGAAAATACTGCTCAGGGAAGACAATGATGAGTGGTGGATCTATCAACATCAACTCCATTTATTCTCTATAGGTACGGGTGTTTTGTGCGATGGTGGTCCGAATCTATGGGCTCCTGGGGGTGTAGCACATTTCTGGTGCGCACATGGTTGTTGCAGAGCAGGCCATAAATGGTAGATGTTTTCTTGGGACCGGTAGATGAAAACCTGCATGGTGGCATAGTTGGACCGATGTGTAGTATCCGGAGGTGGCAAGTTTTACTTTGGCTTGGTCTTGTGTGCATTTATGTTTGAGAGGGTAGTATTTCTATGCCCTTGGGCTGTTTTGGAGTTGTCGACAATGCAGGATCCTAGATTGTTGAGGTGGGCATAGTTGTTGCCTTTTCAGAGGGGAGGTGTCATGGGATACTACTTTAACCCTATGTTCAAGCGGGTTTGGTGGTAGACCCCTTAGGTATTCTATGTGTTCCCATAACATGGGATTGATTTTCAACACCATCTAGACATGCACCTGTTGCATGGGGAGGACTAGGACGACATAGATGAGAATTGTGTAATTTTGTATTTTTACTTTGTTGTTGAGTTTATATATGTTTATATTGATCGTAAGGATACATCTTTGTTGGTTTGGTGATGCATATGTGGGACCCAGTGGCCGTGAGATGGATGTTTCTTAGGGGTTGGCAGATGAGCAGGAAGAGGAGAGGCGGGCCAAGAGGCATTGTTAGTATGATGATCCGGGGGTAGGCCTGTCACATGCAGTGGGGGTAGGCCCAGTAGAGGGCCATGGAAGAGATGAGATCATATTGCATGACTGAGATATGGAGGAGATGAGAATGATTTTTTAGGGTGTTTTGGATGAAGTGTTTGAGGAATTATGGGTTCAGATCTAGGATGAGGGTTTCCTAGAGTTGTGCATTGGTGGGGACCTGTGTTGCGGTCGTTGATTCAACATGCATTGGTTGTGGGTACGGATATGACAGGGAGGATCCCTGCTTTGGATATTATGCCTGGGGGATCGCCACCAGATGATGATGATGTATCGCAGTTAGGGTCACCCCAGGTGGTAGGAGGACCGTATACGGGTTGGGCCTAATTTTTCACTATGTAAGATTCGTTTGAAATCCCCTTTTGTATAGATGTGATGAGAGGGCCTAGCCATGGAGCTAAGGCGTGTTGTATGTGTACTTATTTTTGTATCAAACACATGAGCGATCTATATATATGAGTAGACCTTTTGAGACATGTGTGTATGTATTTGATATGTGTTTTGTATGATATGTTATGTGTTCTTGTTTTATTTTCTGATGGATGAATGCGACATGTATGTTAATGCGATAAATGCTAATCTAGTACTTTATTTTCCATGTGATATGCCATTTGATGGACTCAAAATTTCGTAACAGAAGTTTGGCTTGTAGGTACTTGCGGTATAGACATGGATCACGAATAAGATACACATTATTGAGTTGATGGATGATGAGATGAAAATATAATATAACGCTAAGGTGATGAATATGAAGGTGACTAGCCTCAGAGAGGATATCAATCTCGACAACATATTCTGCTTGGTTATTGGTGGTAGGACCGAGGCACATGTTGCTGGTATGGAGCAACTCATGATCGAGGGTGTAAATGGCTCAAGTTGTCAAAGAAAGATTCTGAGTCTAGCGACTGGCTCCGTCCACGTACCTAATGTGACAAGTGAATGGAGAATTCATCTGTTGACACAAGGAAATTGGATTAGTCTTGCATAGTGAGAGAGATAAATTTAAAAAAAGACTAAAAACAACTAGGAAAGTAAGGAAAACCTAAGGTAAAAATGGTTACGATCAGGGGTAGAACTTCTTCAAGTATAACCCATTGACCGTTTCCTTGAAGGTGGCTCCTTTAGGGTGGCCTAAGATGTAGGCACCCTTAGTAAGGCAATGATGGATGACATAGGATTCTCGCCATAGGGATTCAATTTTTTCATAGCCGAGGGTATCATGGGAGATATCATAGGCTAGCACAAGGCCTTCGATAAATGACTGAAGGTTAACTTGGTGATCAAAGGTGGATTTGGTTTTCTTTTTGGATGCTTCATTTTTTTGTAATGAGGCCTATCGATCTTCATTGAGGGATTCGAGGGCGAACAACCGTTGCTCAAGTGGAAGTGTGTTGGGAAAGAGCCTGATCATAGTGCGTAGTGTTGGGATTTCACACTCAATGGGGAGTACAGATTCAATGTCGTGGACTAACTGGAAGGGCGTGAAATCGATGGACATTTTGACAGTGGTCGAATATACCCATAAAGTTGGAAAAATAGTATGATTCCAATTGGTCTTGTGTTTATCAATCATATGTTGAAGCATAGTTTTGAGAATGTTGGTGATGACCTTGACTTTCCCATTGGATTGTGGGTAACATGGTGAGGCAAACTCATGGGTGAATCCTAATTTGGATGATAGCTCCATGAAGAATTCATTTTCAAAGTGCTTATCGTGGTCAGAGACTAGTTGTAGGGGTTGGGGGACCTAGAATCAAGAGATGACATGGTTGAAGCAAAACGCGTCGTTGTGTCAACCGTATTGTTGAATGTGGGCATATATTCAACCCACTTGGTGAATTATTAAATGAATACTACATTGTAATTGCATATGTTTCTATATGGAGGGTTACATGTCATGAAATCAATGCCCCATTTGCAGAAGGGGCTAGCTGTGATGATTGGGTGTAAGAGGGTAAGGGGTTCCCTTGCCTTATGTTCATATAACTGACATTTGTTGCACCGCTTAACTGCGTGAATGCAGTCATGAAGCAACGTGGGAAAAAAATAGCCCACTCGAATAATATTTTGGGTAGTGGATGTGTTAGCACGTGGGAGTCACACTTTGACTACTAAGAGTGTAAGTCCAATACCTATCAAAGTATAAAATACAGATTTATAAAAGAGATAACAAATGGATGAAGGAATATTAAGGTGATGTCATTCAAAGTTTACTCCATGAAATACATACAAGAAAATGGGGTTTTGAATAACTTTGGTCAAGGCTTTAGATAATAAAATGAACAGGTAGTGACACACATGTAAGAATGAACCTCTGAAAACAAGAACTTGTTATAATCAAAGGAACAAAACTATGATAGATTTACAAAATTCCACAACTGATCATCAATTGTAATAAAGCTACAAGTTAGTCTACTGAAACCTTCAATAGATTGTAATCAGAATCTAGACGGAAACAAGATGGAAAGAAAGGAAAAATGCTTCTATTATCCAAAAGATCCAAAGTCTTGGTACATACAACCAAAAATATATTATTGCTGCATAAACAATCTAAAAGTATGAGCCTCTACACATCCATTCAAACCTGAAAAATTAAATCAATATAAAAGTGTGGATCAACACGAATGAACAAGAAAGAAAGGGAGCGAAGCAAACTACAGATCAGTAGGTTACACCATTGGGCAATGGAGTCACACAAACACCTCGAAGTTAGAAGGCAATTGAAGAGAATATCAAAAAAATGGATTATAAGATGGCAGATGGAAGAAAGGATAAGTTAACATAAACTAGATCATCCATTGAATATATATATTCTCTACAAAACAAATGGGAAAGCTACTTTGAATAAATACAATGAGTTATAGGCAATCACAACAAACCCTTTGCTTCTCAGGAATCTATAAATCAAATACAACCATTGATCCTAAAAAAGTACAATTCATTCAAGTAAGATAGAAATGCAGATGAACAACAAAGAGAACACAATCTGATATAACTATTCTCAGGAATCTTCAATGGAAAAAATGCTAGTTACAAATAGGCCCTCAGGTTTACAAATCAACAACTAGAATTGATCCTCAAGCTTTCTCCTCTCTTGGATCATCAATCGAACCCCCTGCTTCTCTCCCTCCCCTATATAGAAAAATAACATCCCAAATATACTTAGGAGGTCGAAACCTATCTCTTCCATTGGATTCTAGGCCTTGGATATAGGTGGAAACAGTCAAAGAGACAAGAATCCAACAAACTACTATTTTTCAGGAAGTTGTTGGAAGTCATTAATAAATTGTTTCCAACTCACTGCATGAGGTCTTTAATGGAGCTAAATCTTAGGTGCAGGTGTCCCTTAACATCTAACTGATCATCGAGAATTCGTTCGAACCCTCCTTGATATGTGGAAACAATAAAACAAGGCGAATATCCAAAAACTATGCAAAACAAAGAGTTTGTAGCGCTAGTTGCAGTGCAATGGTGGTTTAATTATATCTCTCAAATTCGAAATTGGGTCAAGATGAAATTTGGACAAGTGAATGACATTGCCATGATCCTCCAAAAAAAATTTCAGAGAAAGCCACATCACCATTTTGGAGTTATGATCAAATATTTACACGAAATGAGTTCATAGCGCCCTTATCAACCAGTTCGCAGGGCCTGTGACATTTCACAACGACAAGAGAAAACAAGTGGCCACACTTCTTTCTTGACCTCCAAAAAAGAAAAAAAATCTCATGGAGTACCTGATTGCTATGAGGTTGATGCTGGTAATTTCATATTTTCACCCAAATGCATGGAAGCTACCTAACCTCCAAACCTCATCCAATATAGTTCGCAGCACCAAGAATGGGTAAGTTTGCAGTGCTAGATTTGAGGTGAATCCAAGATTTCAAGGATGTTGTAGATTTGGGTAGAAAAATCCTTGAAAGCGAAGTTAGATTGAATACACTGATAACCATAATATTCCTTTTGAAAATATCTTCAAAGTAATGATTAGCATGAAACCAATTGTACTAGAAGGTACGCTACAAATTCTCCTAGTTCACTGGAAGCATACACATAACCAATTCGACTTGAAACTTGTACCTAAATATAATGAAAAAAAATAGACCCAAGTGTTGACTGGAGGTATGACATGTCATAAGCATAACGAGGAAAACAAAATGAGACTTGTAAGGCTATATAGGTGTTGACATGATCACCATCACATGACTTCAAACTTAGACTTAAAGATAAACATATCTTTATTTTCTCATAGAACCAAAAATAAAATTATGGACACCACCTAATGACTTTAAAACCTAAAATTTATGAAACTTATGACTCAAAACATCAACAAAAGATCTTTTGACCCCCTACAACCTAGTGTGTTAATAGGATGTACCATATAAGTGAGCACCACATGCGCCACTTTGGCAGTCATTCAAAACTGTCTCGGCCTCTTCCAGGGTGAGGCATCATCGAAGGAGTTTTTTGATGCCTCGACAATAGAGAACATCTCTGATGAGGAGGTATCGTGAGGCTTGGTGTCAGATATGATGGATGTCGTCCCGAGAAAGGTGAAGACTGAATTTTTGTGTTCATAGGTAGACCAAAATATCGCCATACCATGGGTCTATGGAGGATATGAGGAATATATTCTCATCGAAGAAATCATCATTGATCGGGGGGTTTGAAGAGTTAGATGAAAAGTTGACATGGAGTTCGGCGAGGACAAGGGATTTTTTTCTCTTTGGGGTGGTAAAATCTAGGTCATATTCTTGGAGAATAGCGATCCCGTGAGAAAATTTTCCATTGATCTGGTGACAACTCAAGAGGTAATGCATGGGGTTGGAATCTGCAATTACTTTGGTAGTACAAAGCAAGATGTAGTGGAAAAATGTTTGAACTGCGAGAATGATTGCTAGGGATAACTTCTCCTCATGATTTTATTTGAGTGGTGGCCCAAAGAGGTTCTTGCTGATGTAGTATATAACGTGTTTGTATTGATCATCGTAAACTTGAAGGAGGACTCCGATGACAAAAACCTCTGAAGCGGATAGGTAGAGTATGTAATCGTTATCGTAGTTTGGGGGGCTGATTAAGGGGGATTTGCTGAGTGCATATTTGAATGAGTCAAAGGTGGCTTTGACATGGTGGTCCCAGTGAAATGGGATGTCACGATGGAGTTATCGTAGAAATTCATGGGTGCGAATGACATAATCATGGACAAAACAGTGCAAGAAATTGGTTATTCCTTGAAGGCTTTGCAAATGGTGTGAGTTCCTCGGAGGGGGGATTTCATTAAGTGCCTGAAATTTAAGGGGTATACGGTGATGCCCTGTTGGGACAAAATGAATCCCAATAAGTGGCCTGTAGTGACGTAGAAGACGCATTTAAGTGGGTTGAGCCGAATGTTGTACCATCGACAACATTCAAAGATGACCCATAGATCCTCCATGTGTTGGGAATATTTCTTGTATCGAGATTTAAGGTCATCTAGGTAGAGGCAAGAATGATTTGAGCGAGGTCATGAAATGCATATTCCATTGGACGTTGGAAAGTGGCCCTGATGTTTTTAAGTCTGAAAGGCATGACATGATATGCAAAGGTTCCCCAAGGGGTTGTGAAGGTAGCTTTGTACTGATCCCCCTGACCGATTTGGATTTGGTTGTAGTCGGAAAACCCATCCACGAGGGAGAGGACTTCATGATCGATGCAAGAATCGATAAATTGATAGATGAATGAAGTAGGGAATTTATCTTTGGGACAAGATTGGTTTAGGCCATGAAAGTCTGTGCAAACTCAAATGGTACCCTGTTTTTTATTGACAGGTATAGGATTGGAGTCCCAGGATGTGTATGCAATGGGGTATATGAAGCCGATTGTACATAGTTTGTTGATATCGGATTTGATCACCATGGCTTTGAAAGGGTGGAGGGGGCATTTGTTCTTGCGAACATGGGAAATGTTAGGCCAAGTGTTAATGTGATGTTCAACAATGGTTGGGTGTAACCCTGTAATTTTGGTGTATAACGAGGCAAACACATCCCGATATTACAGGAAGAGGGAATTGTATGCTACAATTTCCTCTAGGGAGCATGTTGCCCCAAGGGTGATTTATTCCACTACATTGGGCTTGACCGAAATGTCAATATTGATGGTGGCTGAGATATTGGCCATGTTACCTTCTTCAAACACGTCAGGGGCAAGTATTGGGTTCTTGAACTAGTCTACATGGCCATATGGGATGAAGTATTTATCTCCAATGGTACAAACATGGGAGTCTATTGGTGGATGAAAGGAGTTGTCCACCATAAAAAGGGATTGATGATGAAAAACATCCCATGGGTAATTAGGTGTGCATATGACTTCTAAAATTTCTTCATCGGAATGAAAGGTGATGGAGTACATGGAGTCTGTAACAGGCGAGAGTGAGGTGTTGAGATTCATGGGGGTAATCAGTGAAGGTTGGATATCGTCATTCATCCCTGAGGTAGATGGCCCTATGGGAGGGGGATGGAGATAGTAGGTAGATGTCACAAACCAAATATCCATATATGAACTGGATGTAGCATGGTATGGAGGAGGGGAATCTTGTAAATCGATGTTATAGGAGAGTTGGGGGGCTTTGGGGGTAAGTCCTCGCATCATGGTGGAATGAGTAGAGGGGTCAACGAATGGGGGTTGAGCTA
This sequence comes from Picea engelmannii, assembly GCA_009831015.1. NCBI lineage: Eukaryota > Viridiplantae > Streptophyta > Pinopsida > Pinales > Pinaceae > Picea > Picea engelmannii. The sequence goes on from ML784357.1 coordinate 622,092, forward strand.
TGGGGAAGGTATGCCATGATTTCTTGGATGGTGATCATCCACATCTGGGTCCACCGAGGTTGGTAATATTGGTGGAATGGGTATGATGGAAGACCGCTCTTGGGCCAGGGGGAAAAAATATGTGTAATGATCTATTTGGTAACATAATGTGCAAGGGAATCACATGCACTCATTTACTGACATAGATACATAGAGAATTTTAGTAACTGGTGGTACTAAGGAGATGGGTTGGGATGATTTGGGTAATGTGGTTTGGCGCACTGCTGCGAGAGTGTCCTGAAACTGAGGGAGGGGTGGGAAGTGGTGTTTGTAATGGCCATATTGAGTGCAAATGGGTCGATCATGCTTGGTTCTCAAACTAGGAAATTTGGAGGAGGAAGGTTCCGGGGAAATCAATGGGGTGATTGGTGTAGGTATTAGTGGCGTACTTAGAGGTTTTGGAATGGGATTATGCAACTTGGGTAAGGTGGGTAAAATGTTGGTGGGGTGTCCAACGATGACACATAATGCACATGGGGGTGGTATTCATGGGGTGGTAGGGGGAATAGGTTCTTTCTTATTTAGTCTTCCATGTTGGGTTATGGCATTACCCCTATGGTGTGTACCCTGGTTCTCGGTAGTGATAGTAATTCCCCCAACTGTGTGACTAGTGTGATGGGTGAGTGGATGGGCCACAACTTGCAGTGAGGGTACCACAGGTTGAGGTTGTAGTGATAAACCTAGTACTATGGATGGGGGTTCTAGATACCTTACATGTATGGAAATTACCATATTAGGTAAGGTGAGAGTCATAGAAAATTGGTATGTTGTTACACTTGGGGGTTAAAAGAATGGTATTTGGGTGATGGCTTGTGGGACTATCTGCCAAATGAGGATTTGACTTATAGATGGTGGATTCTCTGATGTTCCATCCCGAGGAGTCTGTATGGGGAGTTCATTAGGAAGTATTAGGGTTGGATGGGAAGGAGTGAAGGTGGAGTATGATGATTTCTTAATGGACTGGGGGTCCAGGATATCTACTCCATCGGTCATGACAATGCATACAATGACAGTGGTGGGGTTGGGGTGTGGGAAGCCTTAGTATGTACCATTCAAAGATGGATACTGAAAAATACCTGGTTCGATGTCTATCTTTGGGACAAGATCGACGCTTGAGAGAATACATGGTAGGATGTTATCAATGTGCCTGATTGGTTGGGTTCATGGTGGGTCAATTGATCAATGGTGACAATTTCCTCATTGTGATGGAAAATCATGGTGCGAAACATCGAGGAAAATACAACCGGCATGACTTACATGTAGCTTCATCTGAAGAGGATATTATAATCCAATTGGGCATCAATGACTTCTATGTCGATGAGAATTGTTTTTCCCCCTAACTTAACGAGAACATTTTGATACAGGCCTTCTGGTTGGGATGGTCTACCATCATAAGCTCGAAGAGTGATGGTGGAGGGGATCAACTCAGGTGAACTAAGTTGTTCCCACACTAATTTGGAAATGATGCAAGTGGATGATCCTTCGTCGATGATGCAATGATGGACAATGATATTCTAGATTTTTATAGGAATATGGAATGTGACTAAACATGGGCTTCATGGGTCTGATTTTTCTAAGTCAAATGTTATTAGATGAGTGTTTGTAGGATCTACCGCCCCTAATTGTGAAAGTAATTCCTTTTGTTGGGAAGGGCATGTTTGAAGGACTTCCATAACTGACATGGAAATGAGTGATTGAGTGATATTGTCAATAATACTGTAGCTATGGGTAGCCCAAACATGGGGATTATGCACATTCCTATGCAAGAGTGCACGAGGCATATGGGTGATGGATTCAGCGTTAGGAAAATGAATCATTAATGGTTTTCTAGTTGGTGGCTGGGGAACATCCAAAGTGGTGGGTAATGGATTAGGGGGCATACCGTACTGGAGATTGTGATTTTTTAAGAGGATTTCCTCTTCAATAGTGAGGAAGATACAGTTGTCGGTGGTGTTCCTAAGTGGGGTTGGTCTGGTGGAGGGAACCACCCCTGTGGGTGTGGAAACTAGGCTCCCTCTAGTTGAGTACTAATGACTCCTTTATGTGGGATAGGGTTTTGTTAATACTGACGATGGTGGTGGTGGTATATAAGTTGGAGGTCCCTGAGGCAGTCCTAGTAATCCATAGCCTAGTACCATAGCACTAATTGGTGTATGTGTTGGTACTGTTGAGGTATTAATGAAATTAGGAACACCGCCCAAAATTGGGGGTAAGTTTCTCAAGCATCTTGAATGGCAGGGGTTACTATGGTTCCCCTATGATTCTATCCTAGAGGTGGGTGTGTGAAAAATAGTGTTGAAGAATGATAGGACAAACTGCTTTAAAATTACTTTAAACAATGTATTCATAAAACTGCATGTACTCAAGTGGTGAAAATCATACATCAAGACAATGTGAAAAGTGGTTTGGGATTTTTTTAACTCCTCGTGGGGGAATAAAAATCAAATAACAAGTGCACATGTCCTATTCGACGTAGCTTCCTCCTCTCAAAAAACACTGGATCTCCAAAAAAGCACTCAATAGTGGGGTCGAAACCCACTTTAGGAGAAAATAATGAAGGGACGAACAATCAGTTATAATGAGAGGTGAAGGGGGCATATCACGGAAGTACTAGCGATATTTCCCAACAGTCATTCAAAATATGATTGAGGTGCGATTTCAGCCCACAACTGCCACCTTGGGTAGATAAAATTTATATTGGAATACTAAGCTACCTCCATCAAGCACGACATTTATATTTTTGACCTCATAAATCGCTCATAGGATGGATGCTTTCCAAGGTTTGGGTGACCCAAGGAGGCATGCACAGAACAAATGGACCTTGGCCTTCGACCCTTCATGGGTGTCTCCATGCCTTATGGTATAGGAATGTTTGAGTGGGAGGATTTTGGTACCCTAATTCACAACTTTCTAAGTTTCAAGTGAGAAAATGATGATGGGGAGTTATTTGGATCCCTATCCCCAAAATCATAACTTAGACTACCAAATTCTCTTGTGTTCCTCTTGTGGAGGTTAGAAAGTGGGTTGATTATGGTTGTTTTTAGAATGTGAGAGTAGGCTATGAATCTGGGGTCATGGACCAATTTCATTCTTTATGATGGCTTGCAAAAAAACCTTTTACTAAACAAATGAAGCCCACAAGAGTTTCAAGTATCTAGAAAAAGGGTTTTTGAATGAGTGAGAGTGTGTGCAAGGAGTGGTGATGGTGATTTTTTTTTAATAAATTAAATTCAATTTTTTTGCATGGTGGACATCGTGTGGTCCTTTACTTGTCTTGTTTAGATAACTTACTAAATTTGTTCAAATGACCCTTGCAAACAAAAGAATATTTAAGCTAATATGGTGGATATGGAAATCCTTACTTTGACTCCTTTATCTCCCTATGATGTTTTGTAATCTAAGAAAGATTGAAAAACTATGCTTAGATTGTGATCATATGGGCATGTATGGGCACTTTCAATGCTTTTATGCCCCCTATGTGATTTTACTCTAGAGATTTGAAACTATCCTAAGATTGTGCACATGTGGGAATGTATGGGACCTTACAAGTCTTAAATTTAAGTCCCTAAATTAGCTAAGAGGTATTGGCATCTCCTAGAAATTGGTTGTTTTTTCTTTAACGGAGATGAAGACTTGTTTAGGCAATCCATTTTCTGATTTCCAAGATCACACTAGGGTGTGAGGAAAGATCATACTCCAAGATCACTTAAATAAGTTTCTAGTCTCGAATTAGTGTAGTGAATTTATAAAAGGAAAAATAGATAATGAAATTCACATGCTAAGCTTTAGTCCATCTCTGTGGCAAGTAAGGAAGTAAATAATACAAGGGTTCTTTTTATCCTCCCTAAATGTCTAGGTGTAGTTTTAAGATAAGTATGCAAGATTGGATATCCAAGCCTATTTTTAATGGATTTTACAATAGTGCATAAATCAACTCTAATCTACTTGGTGGAAGTGATTTTCTCAAACCTTATAATTTTGCAAATTTAAGACAGGTGCACGACAGAATCAGAAACAGTGGTGCACATTGCGTAGACCACACGGTTTGAGCATTCTGAAAGAGCGCATATGTGCGTGGACCGAGCGCATGTTTGTCCCGAACCCGTGTGAAAGCAGAGAAATTGGTGGGATGTAAATTTTGAACAAATTCTCTCATTGTGGGGTGAAATCCTGCTCTCAAAGGGTGAGATTAGGCTAGTTTTGACCTTTGCACATGCAAACAAGTAAGAAATAAAAATATAACATCCTAATTGGGGATAATTTTGATTCAAATCCCCAGTATGGTCGTCAATCTATTATGTTCCTTTTGTCACAAGGGTGAGAAAAAGGAGGTCCCTTAACTATCTAGTTAGGCTATCCAGAAATCACAACAAAGAGTTAGTTGGTTAGTGGCTCAACTAACATAAAGAAACAAGAAATAAACAACAAGGAAATGAAACTAAACTAAGCATGTAAAAAATGAAATAGATGCAATAAAGAGACACAAGGAATAGCTACCAAATGAGACTGATCTTCGAATTGATAAGACCTTGGAGAAATATGGGAACTTATGAGTCCCCTCTTCCTCCTTGGGAAGGCTATTGAGTCCCTAAATACAAAGATTTCTCTCTTCTAACAATGGCTAAAAATGAAAATACAATGGTGATGAATTGATGGTTGAACTTCTCAAGAAGAGAGAGGAATAACCCTTTCTATGAATGCTCAAATATTTCTAAGAAGAATATGGATTCTCAAATACAAATTGAACAACATAAAAATACTCAAATTGTTTCTTCCTTTTTGCATACAATGGCCCTTTATTTATAGGAGGATGGCAAGTTTTTTCAAACTAGTTTGCAATGTGAATGGGAGGTCTTTGGAGGTACCTCCCATCCCTTTGAGTGATCCCAAGGCATAATTTAGGGGCTATTTTGGGTATGGGGGAGATCCACTCCATCCCATAAGTGGTTGAGGCTTGACAAAAATCATCAATGTGTTGTTTCCGCATTTGTATGGGTTTTTTGTCTATTAGTCGGGCAGTCCGCACACTGTGTGTGTTGTACACCATGTTAGCCCACGCGGATGTGCACATGTTGAGAGTGATTAATACACGAGGAACTTCAGAACCAATTTTGTATAGTTTTGTGCTTATATTTCCAAACCGAGTGTAATCCTTCCATAATTATTGGTAGTATGTTGTGCTTGTGCTGACTGTTTCTTCCATTGTCTGTGTTTGTGGTGAGAATTTTTTTGGTCATAACACCAAGTACATATAATTCAATTTGGAACACACGAAACTTAACACATAAGTAAACAACAACAAAAAATGTGATCCAATATCAAGAAAAACAATGAACATCCCAAACATGCATGATCTATACTATAATGTTATAGAATACATGAAAGAGACAAAATCCAACATCTATATGTTTGAAATCTACTTATTAAAACGACAACGTGACCTTATTCATGACACTTTTGACCCTGGTTATAATCAAAAAATGATCATTGCTACTACTGAAAACATCCCTCCGAATGGTGAGTTGAAGGAGGTACACAAAGTGGAAATTGCGACAACTATAAATGCAACAAGCATAGGTTCATACTCAAAGTCTTGGGTTCCACCTTTTCTTCTCACTTGTGAAATTTTCAATTTCAATGTGCATAATGTTTTGGTAGATTCATGTGCATCCTCTAACATCATGCCTTTTTCAGTATGCAAAAATATAAATGATTTCCCACAAATGACTAAAATGAGAATCATACAGTTGGATATAACAAATGTTAAAGTAAAAGGAGAACTTGGAGATGTCTTAATTAGGCTTCCATCCGACTTTAGAGTGCATCAAACTATAGATATTGTTGTTGTTGACATACCATAAAGTTATGGCTTGTTGTTGAGAAGGGATTAGTCGGCTAAACTTCAGGGTTAGTTTTCCATCCACTGGTCCCACCTGTGGCTTCCTCATAAAGGAAAAACAATTCAGATTTGAGTAAATAGTGAAGTTCATCTGGAACACACAGTAACATAATTGGAAGGTAAGAACGAACCTATCAGTTTTGTACATTCCATTTTGGGTAACTATTTATTTGAGACTGACCATGGATGTTATGAATCATAGACATCCGAAGTACAACCAAACTTACAATCCAAACTCCTTCCACGAACACATAAGACTGCTTGTAACATATTAACTAACTTAGGATTTAGCTCAATTAACAAAACAAAAATTTCTAAGATGTGGTCCATGTTCTTTGATGGCTCTAGGACACAAGATGGAGCCGAGGCGAGATGTGTGTTGATTGATCCTGAACAACATAAGACACTCATATCCCATTGCCTAGAATTTGAGTGCACTAATAACTCTGCAAAATATGAAGCCTTAGTCCAAGGTCTAAAAAGGGCCATTGATCTCAAGGTGAAATACCTTAAAGTTTTTGGTGATTCATAAATAATCATTCGACAGGTATGAAATACCATTCATTTCTTGTCACCATATCTAAAAGCATATCAACAAGAGGTATTGAATATTCTCTACTCTTTTGACACATTCAACATCACTTCTATACTCCAGAATCAAAATATTGATGCAGATATATTGACCAATGCAACATCTAGGTTCATAGCTCTTGATGATGGTTTTTCCATTGAAATGATTTTTAGGCCTTCAATACTAGATAACATCACAAACTAATGAGTATTCAATAACAATATTCATATTATCAACTTTCTTAACAGTTCAAATACTTTCCAAGATGCAATGTTTGATGATGAGGCCCATCAGCAAAACTTGTGGACATATAGGGATGAGGCAAGCAAAGTGAAAGAAAAATGCATCCCGAAGAATGTTTTAACCCTTGAAAAACTATTCGATCTGCAATCTAAGTTCAAGAGCCCTTCTAATATGAAGAACAACAGTTTACCCATGATGAATTTTTTGGTCAATCTAGGGACCTCTTAACAACCCAAGTATGTCAACATCAACACTTGTTGTTTAGAGGTAGAAAAACACACATTGATAGAGATGTTCAAGAGGTGTCGAGATGTCTTTTCTTGGACTTATGATGATATAGAGACTTATGACACCTGGATAATCCAACATGTGATCCCCATTAAAGAGGGTGCCAATCCATACAGGAAAATGCTCAAAAAAATATATCCAATTCTCGAATCTCTTATCCAGAATGAAATTAAGAAACTGTTAGATGATCGAATCATTTTCAAAGTTTGATATTCAACTCGGGTATCTAACATTGTGCCCGTTAGGAAGAATTCAGGATAAATCATAATATGTATAGATTTTTGGAACCTGAACTGAGCTTCCGAGAAATGTGATTACCCTGTTCATGGGGAACAAATCTTGCAACTCGTCTCTGGCTCCAAGTTGTTTTCTTGATATGATAGGTTTTCATGATACAATCAGGTTCTCATGGCATAACCCAACCGATTGAAAACCACATCCAGGATTAAGTGGGGGACATATGTATACAAAATAATGACCTTTGGTTTAATGAAAGCAGGTGCTACATTTCAAAGGGAAATGTCTATTGCTTTCAAAGGGTTAATTGGTCAAATCATGGTGGTCTATATCGATGATGTCCCTATTTAATCAAAGAAAAGGGAAGATCAGCCAAAACATATGAAATGAATATTTGAACGATGTAGAAAGTATGGGATCTCATTGAATCCAAAAAAGACTATTTTTTGTTGTTTTAGAAGGAATACTACTGGTACATGTGATTTCCAAATATGGAATTTTGGTGGACCTGGAAAGAACAAAATCCATTTTGCAAATCCCTCCACCACATAGCAAGAAATCAATGTAATCCTTTTGAGGAAAAATCATGTTCATGAGAATATTTATTCCAGACTTTGTCGAAATTGTTAAACCACTTCAATGAATGATTAAGAAAGATGTTTAGTTCAAATGGACACCTATAAAAAATGAAGCATTTGAGAATATCAAAGTTGCTATAGTTGTTTCCCCATCTCTATGAAGTCAAGATTTTACCAAGCATTTCTTACTGTACACCTTTGCGTCTGATCATTCCTTTGAAACAATGTTCACATAGAAGGATGATCAATGAGACAAATAACCCATCACATTCATGAGAATTGTACTACAAGGTTCTTAGCTGAACTATCCACGGGTAAAAAAACAAGATTTCGTTGTCCATAAAACAATCAAATGGTTTAGACCTTACATTTTGAAGAAGCACACAAAATTTATCGTCCCTCATTTGGAGGTCAGATGTCTTTTCATCCAAAGAGATATGGGGGAGAGACAATTTAATTGGATGATGAACTTACAAGAATACGACCTGGAGTTTAAACCAGCCAACGTCGTTAAAGGTCAAGGCATTTTTAAAATGATGGCATAGGATACCAATGATGAATATCAAGAAGAGGACAAATGGAAATAGGAACCAATGATGTATACACAACATGATCATTACATCCTAGCGGTTGAAGGATCATACTATAATGATCTCAATTATTACCTTCAACACGACACAACTCCAGATCACCTCAACGCCAAACAGAAAAGAGCGCTAAGACCGAATTATCTTCAATATCATCAGGTACATGACGTTCTACTTCGAAATAACTATGATGGAGTATTACTTCGGTGCCTAAAAAATCAAGACGTAGATAACTTCCTTAAAGATATGCATGATGGGACAACAAGAGGCCATTTCTCAGGAGACACAACAACTCACAAGATAATGAGAGTTGGATACTATTGGCCTACACAATTCAAAGATGCACATGCATTTTTACGAAGATGTGAAGCATGTTAGAAGGCCGTAGAAATAGAGTATAAAGATGATGTCCCGCTCCAACCTGTTATTGTTGAAGAACCTTTCAAATAATGGGGGTTTCACATCATTGGTGAGACTAATCCCCATTCCTCCAAGAAACATAGGTATATCCTAAATGCTAGTAATTATTTTATGTGATGGAATGAATCAATACCTCTGATCAAGATGAATGAATAAGTACTGATTAATTTCCATGAATAATACATTATCACAATGTTTGGGGTACATAAATCTCTCATATTTGATAATGCAACTTATTTTCCATCATTGAAGTTATCTAAGTTTTCTTTAGAAAAGGGAATTAATTTTAAGTACTCATCCAACTACTATCCTCAAGATAATGGTTTGGATGAATCCAAAAAGAAGAACCTAATCCATATCCTCAAACAAACCGTAGCTGATCAATAGAGAAATTGGCACAAATCTCTACAAAATGTGCTCTGGGATGATCACGTCACTCCTAAGGCCTCTATAGGGAATTTTCCATGTATCCTTATATATAGGAAAGATATTATTTTACCCAAAAACATATACCTTCCTTCTCTACACCTCACCCAACCATCTCGAGGGAGTGAATGTCCCGTCATCCAATGACATATCAATACCTTGTTGAAACTAGAAGAAAATTGTGCTAAATCTAAAAGCTAATTTAAAACTCATCAACAAATTGTTAAACATTGATTTGATAAGAAATCTTCTGGTGATAAAGAGTTCCAATTTGGGGATTTAGTCCTCAAATGGGACAAGCCACATGAAAATAAATTAAATCATTCGAAATTCTAACAATTATGGCTTGGGCCCTACATTATTAAAGAGAAAATTGGCCAGGGTACATATCGATTACAAAATATTCAAGGAGAAGTTGAAGTTATCCCCATTAATGGATAGATTCTCAAGCACTATATTTTATAGCCTTCTTGGAAACTCCCCCCTTGTGGATACCATTTTACAGAGATTCAAGGCTTTGCCCAATGTGTCTCCATTTCTTTTTCTAGGCACCACAACCCTCCATTTTCTTGTCATGTATGTACAAACTCCTCTCAATAAAATGGGGCCCCTTTTTATTTTTTCAACCTTTAAAATATCCCCAATTGGTTTCTTCATCTTGCTCTAAAATCGTTCCTCAAGTCTCACCTTTCCTAATTTCACATTCCTCAAATCAGAAGCAATTAGAAATTTTCAAGATTGTGTCTTTTTCGATTTTTCAACAAAGTTAATTGAAACTCATCCAATGTGAATTGGAGGAGTTACCTTCAACTCCTCCAATGTGATCTGAGGAGTTCCCCCTAACTTTTTTGATGATCTTTGACTAGTTCATTATTTTTTTCCCAATTGGCCTCTTCCATCGACCGACTTAGACATGAAATTGGAGGAGTTGGAGTCAACTCCTCCAATTTCATTGGAGAAGTTGTTCCCATATCTCCTGACGAATACTGAAACACTTTGTGCTAATTTCCCCGATGTACATCAGAGGACTCCCACAAATTCCTTCGATGTACATCGTAGGACTTACTAGCAACCCTGCCGATTTTTAGTGATGCCACCTAACCACATTTAATGTTGAAATTGTCTGACTTATAAATTCATTTTTTTCCCATCCATTCTCGTTACTTCATTTGAGCACCAAGGACAGAAATGTATTTCCTGAGAAATATTGTGTCGAGCCCTAACCTACTCATCCTCAACTGATTGCAAGCCTCCATGTGTCAGCAAGCTCCAAGTGAGCCCTCGATGCCTAGTCCCAGAAATTTTATATGGTTAGGGTTTTCTTTGCTACTTCTTTTCCCTTCCTTTTAAAAGAGAAAAAAAACCTCTCCCATACCCCTCTCAATGATCATTTTCTACAAGTCTAAGGAATTACCTCTGTGGGACACAATAGCACCTCGAGCCCATTTGAAAAATATAGGGTTAACATAACACTACCTGATACAATCCCTTTGGCCATAATTTTTTCATAGACGCAAACAAAGAACCCTAAGACTCGATTAAGATATAAAATCTCTTATCTATCTCATTTAGTTGCAATTGATACAATAGTTACTTTATCCTCAAGAAGGGTCGAATTTGACCCCTTGGTTATGGTCCCTTTGAGGCTTAACTATTTTCGAAAATTTCCCATGGTGGATCGGTGACCTTAATGCACAAAACTCCCAGAACCATCATAAGACTTCGTATGAACTCACCCAATAGCCGTCGACCAAGTTCACATAAACTTTCCCGACTCGCAATTATAAACAATTAGAGTACTTACTCTTAACTCCTCTGATGTATTGAAGGAGTTTCTATTAACTCCTCCATTCCATCAAAGTAGTTAATCTCAAATCTTTCGCTCACCCTCAACGTCATTTCTTTATCGGAGCTCTTAACATCAACTAGGTCGATAGTCATTGGAGTTTTTAACATTAACTATGTCGATATTCATCAGAGAACTAGTCATTAACATTTCTAATTTTCATCGGAGAAGTTAACATTAACTCGTCTGGTTTTGAACTTATAAGAACTTTTAAATCCATTTTCTTCTCCGATTTTCACCGGATTACTAAGCATGGCTGCTATAATTTTATCATCATCAAATGATGATATCCCACCAAGCATCAACTCAAGCGAGTCCTCTGGTATTTCAATATTCTTGGTTAGACTAAATTTTTCATTAGTTGTGATTTTAATCTTCGCACTAGTCCCACCTTTTCCTTGCAGGTTTAGATATGACTCCCAAAAGAGCATCAAGTAAGGCATCTATCATCAAGGCCTCTGGTAGTGGTCCAAAGACCCAAGATGAACCATATGTATTTGGAGCCACATATGGTGACACCTATGACCTCTTGGATAAGCAGGGTTAGACACTGAAGTGGGGTGATATGTATCACATGTTTAAGAAATCAAGTTTCCCTATCAAGGCCGGAGAGAAAGATGATCTAAAAATATTAAAAAATACATGGAGATCTAGGATACTCAGAGTCACAACCCACATTATTGTCTTTCCTAGTCTCGATGGTATCATTTGTATCATAAAACATGTTGACCTAGGAAGTAGATGTGTTCACAATGCCAAAGGGGATCCCATAACATCATTTCAACCCAAGGACTTGGAAAAATGTTATCACCTTGACAAAGGAGAAAGAAAGCTAGATAATAATTTTCTTGACGAGTTCCAACACACAACTAAATAACTATGCCCCAAGTGGTACAAACTGGATAAACAGTTCAAGCACAGGCCCAAGGGAGGTTACCCCACAATTTCCTCTAGGAGACCCTACCAATATATGGTTTCTATATTGTGCCGATTGTATGGTGAACTAGATGCATCTCAGTTCTCCCTATCGTACATGCCTTTGATCTATTATTGTGCATAGGAGAGATTGTTGTTCAATTGGGATGACATTTTATCAGTAAATTTGACAGTGGCTCTCCCCACGATCATAAAATCTTGTCTCGAGACCTTCCCAATTTTTCATATGTCCTCATACCTCGTAGACATTATGTGTGTAGCCCATCAGTACCCAAGGATGGGATGGAAATGTCAACCCTCAGATCCATAAATCCACATATACTGCAAAGTTCTTTGGGAGAACAAGTATCAAACATAATATCAGAAGATACGTGAACATTTCTTGGCTCCGCTATACGAATTCATATTTTGTATAATGACCCCATGCATGGATGATCAGGCGATAACCTTCATAAGAAGAATTGAGAATTGGTATCTCATGGAACATGGAATTTATATAAGGGTGTTCGGTGCTATGAATCCCTCTCATCTGCTTCCTCGATTCGTGACTAATAAATTAGTGCTCTAGGAAATAGCATATCAAACAAGAATCCATGGAGTAGGGGGGAGATTGTACCGGGGTAGGAAATAAATATGGTCACCACTACCGCTATATGTAGGCACCTACTTATTTGAAAACACCAAACAAGCACAAGAAGAGGTAAACACTCTCTTGTCTTACCATTTTGGAGAAGAGTCGTTCTGAAGGCATGACCCCAAAAATGTTATAAAATACCACTTCAACAAAGTAGGGCTCCCCTGGGAATACACGACAAAGATTTTGGATGAGGAGGAAGTGCATCAAAATGCATAGAGAAATGATGACATTATATTCCATTGGTCAGGTCAACCCGTAGGAAGGATCGTAGATGAAGAAAGAGAAAGAGAAGAAGCTCAAAGAAGGCAGAGTATGAATCAATAGAAGGATCATCTCCCATTTCCATCTCTAGGCACTGAGGATTGATAAAAGAAGAAGAAACACTAGCCGATAAGAAAATGAGAGATAACATGAAAGTCTACAAGAACCAAAATGATGTTACCAAGAAGAAGAGTAAGATTGAAGTAGAAAAGGATAAATCCATATCTGAATTAGCAACCTTAGATAAAGCTGAAGAAAATGACACAACATAAAGGGACGCCGAATAGAAAGCGACAAGGAAAAAAGGAACGGAAAAAGACAGAGAAGTCACATAAAAAGAAACCAAGGAGGTGGATGGTAAGGCAACCGAAGAAGAGAGACAAAAGAAATATGCTAAGACTAGGAATGATGGCACTCAACTAATGGATACTGGCACCCAAGAGGTATCCATAGTAGGCACAAACACACAAACACCATACAATGGTTTAGGACTAGGGATTTGGGCTCCGTTTCAACCAAGTTAGGTCCCCAATCTGAGAAGATTCACTTATGACAACAAGATTGTGCAAGATTGTGCAAGATTGTGCAAGAGGAAGTAAACAAAGTGCCAAAAACCTGAGGAATATCGTTCTCAGTCCTTACACAGGTTCCCATAATAAGAGATTTAAGAGAAAATCCAATAGCCACCGCCTCAGCTGGCACTGCTTTCATGAATGCTAATGAAGACAATAATCAAAGGTTATGCCAGCAGAACCAGGAAAATGAAGCCAAAATCAAGGAACTAGAACATAAAATCCTGCAAATGAAGGTAGACGAGAGAAGTGTCCAGAGCTTCAGGGAAAGCACTGAGAAAGTAAGTACAAATATGGAAGAAGCCATCATAGATATGTATGTACATTTGCATCTCTTCCAGCAAGCCGCCACCACTATTATAGATCATCATGGTCCGGTACAAGCAAAGATGGCACAGTTTAGCATGATCTTGGAAAGGATGGGTTACATTGACCAATGGATCATAGAGAATCTTGATGCATTGAATGAGCTTTATTTCCCCTCTAAAATGGAGAGGAAAACAAATATATTTTCATTAGAATGTTTTTAACAAGATGGGAAAGGAGATGAAAAAGAAACTACCAAATCAATGGAAATATGCTTGAAACTATGCAAGGGCACTCAAGAATTAATTAAAGTTTGTCGACTTCCATTAGAAGAACTTGGGCAGAACCTGGTCATGGGGGAGTTAGAGGAAAAAATTCAATACAACACTAACCATCGATGAATAGTCACAAAATCAACCACCAAAATGACCACAGACTTGATAGAGAAACATATTATACAACCTACCAAAGTCCACACCATGATCCAAGCATTCATGGCTACTTTGTCTAAATATATGCAAGTCATTGAAGACAACTTAGCTATGCACGTTGCAATACTAGAGGAATTACTCTATCGAAGGATCATTTCTTTGTACGACCATGTAGAGGCGTGGACAATTTACCTCTAAGACATTAATCCTGAATATGACAAAATAACAATCAGAAACTGCTATTACATATCTTCTATTTTGTCTTGTTCTCAACCAACTCCTATTTTGTCTTGATTATGTATACTTGTCACTAAGCAAAAGGGAACTAAATAGTTTTTAATAGATTCTTCAAGAGGAATGCAAAGGGTCACATAGCAGTTACAAATAATTGTATAAATGAAAGAAGATGCCCATTTTGTAGGGGCTTTTCAAGCACTTTATAGAATCAAAAACTAATTTAAGGACATACACTCTGTTAATGAATATTGAGAAGCCCTCGGTGGCAATTTTTGAAGAAAGAACAATTTATGTGTGAAGCTATCTTTCTATGAACTATTTCTAGTGGGATGTATTTTATTCACATTGAATATAAGAGTGTTTGTTTTCTTGTAGACTGATCTTATGCATTCAATGTTATTCTACAGTTTTGATTATTCTTTCATATATATTCAAGTCTTGAGCTTGTTGAATTGTTAACGTATGGAAAAATATAATTTAGACTATTTTGGTTATATGTATGTATGCACATGTTTATGACCTCGCACCTTCATTTCAACTACCCATGTGGTGATTTTATGTAGAGTTTGGTTTCATTTAAAACTCACCTGATTACTTTAGTATTCTCCTATCTAGGATAGGGTAGGATAGATTAACAATAGATTAGATTTATTTTAATACATAGTCTTCATATACATATTTAAATTCCATAACTATCCACCATCCACCTTCATCAATAGACTGGACCGCAACCGATAAAACCCAAAAAAACAACAATGGTAGTCAGGCCAAATTATGGATGGGTCTCCTAAACCAAATGATGTATAGTCTAGTTGGGACCGTGTACCGGGGAGTACCCCTTACTGTTGTAGTGTGAATTATTCCCCATCAACATAGTGTTAGTATCAAATTATGACAACACATGATCACTCAAAACATTCACTATAATTTTGGCAGCTTTCTCGAGCTCATACTGCTCTTCTAATCTTTTGATTTTCTGCTTGAGCACAACTGCATATTTTTCCTCTTTTTGTACCTCATCCATAGTTTCCTATTTAATTACTAGCCCATATGCCACCAGGTCAGAAAATGTAGCATTTATTACATCCATAACTTGATCTTCAGTCATACAAGCTAAATTTTCCCCTGTTTCTGATTTCCTCTTTCTATGAACTTTCTTGACAGTACTCTAATTTATTTTGTTGTATGCAAATAGTTCCAAGTCTGCAACTTCTTATGTCATTGCTGAACCATGAGGCACCACGGTTCCAAGAATCCTAGCTATAATTACTTTTTCAATTTTAGAATCGTTACCTTTATCCAATGTTGAAGTTGATTCATTAGTTTTTGAATCTTCCTTATTGTTGTCTGTAGGTTCCCTTGTTTTCTTGTTGATTTGAATCCGTTTCTTCTCATGTTCTTGTTCTTCAAGATATTTCTTCCTTTTCTCTAGTTCTTGCAGTTTTCTTTGTTCCTATGCTTTTTATTGTCGTATTAAATCTTCTTCTTGATGTTTCTTTACTTATACAAACTTATTTTCTTCTTCTATCTGTTGCTGAGCTTTTAACTCTGCCTCAAGTTTCTCTTTTGCTGCTGCAATTTTCTTTTGCTCCTCTTCTTGGGATTTTCTAAGATTTCCAGCTTCTAATTTAAGCTAAAGTCTAGCTTGTTTTTCTTCTAAGGATAATCTATTGAATATTATAGCTTATTTAATCTTTAACCTCTCCTCCACTTCACTGCATGAGTCAAGATCTTGATAGATTAACTCATCATCCCATCTTTCATGAAGATAATGCCAAGCCCAAAACAATATAGCTACAATGTTTTGATATTAACCCCTATGGATCATGATTTATGAATTTACCTTGAGGAAGTATAAATTCAAGCATTAAATTACCCTCTTGCTTGGCATGATTGGATTTTAAAACCTTATAATTCCCAATGTAAAATTTATAAGGGACGAAAAATTTCCTTCTAACATCTTTGGCAAGCAAATATTTAAAACCATGTAGGATGGTTTGATAAGCAATTTTAGATAACACGAATTTGTTTGGCACATGTTTTGGCAGCAGACGAGGAGCTTATATTTCTCCAAAAATGATTTGTAAACTCATGTGGATATTCCACTCAAATAGTTCATCACAACAAATCTGATAAATAATTGAAATCTTTATTATTAAGGTTGTTTTTCCTTTATATTTCTAGAATTTTTTGTTACTGGTTTTTTTGCTTATGCATGGAATAGATATAATGTGGAAAATAGAGAAAAATAAAATACAATCACACCATCCACAAATAAACACAATATATGACCTGGGAAACTCAACATGAGAGAAAACCCAGCTAGAAGGTGAGGTTGCTCTGCTCTCTTTTCTCTGGTATAGAAGTGATGCAAGTAAAGAGAAAGAGGCACTATTTGTGGAGTTTCCTTTGACTTGTGGCCTGTATGGCTGCTACATAATCTCTCATCCTCTATTATGTTCACATAATACCACTCTCAAATGTTTTTTTCAACTATGGAACAAGATACAATGCAAAATAATGGAACCCCTTCTCCTCCTAATGTCACAGTATTTAACATATCCCGATAGCCATCTAGGGATAGTTTTTTGACTTCCTCAACCCTCAATTGTGATAGGGTTTTGGAACTTCTAGAATATTCTTGAAATTACATACGTATATAGCCCCATATGCATGAGTAATGGGGGATGACGTG
Source organism: Picea engelmannii (assembly GCA_009831015.1). Lineage (NCBI taxonomy): Eukaryota > Viridiplantae > Streptophyta > Pinopsida > Pinales > Pinaceae > Picea > Picea engelmannii. Next base: position 639,301 of record ML784357.1, read on the forward strand.
GCATCCTCTCGTACAACATGGTGGTCAACACAGTAGGTCAACTTGCGAGAGGCATAACTTTTGAATACGAGTTATGATCGACACAATTTTTTCACCGTTGGAAAGGTCTTGATGTGTATAATAGCTTCATGGGGTTACATTGAATGACCTCCACTATTATCACTATGGGCCCTCTGTCCCCCCCCCACTACCTCTCTAGCTACCTTACATGGGGTCTAATCCATGTTTGGAAATTTTAACCCCAAAAAATTTCATTTGATGCCTCAAAATGGCCCCAAAAGGTTCCAGACCCCAATTTTCCAAACTAGGACCTGCCACTAAAATGGCCCTGCAAGATGATTCCTCCAATTTTTTACACTATGAAATAGTCGATCTAGATGAAAAAAAATAAAATGATCCAAGCTATATCATATATCCCCATTTAGGGAGGATTTTGTTCCCCAATATATTATTGAATGAGGTGAGTAAAATTTTCCTCTACCTTCTCCCTAAAGTACCACTTTGCTTTGCTTGGAGGTTGTCCTTTCAACCCAATATGCCAAAGGTCATGTTGTCCCTGTCTTGTAGATCTATACCACTTATAATAAACCGTGTCCTCTTCCAACTCTGCATGAGCATCTAGTTCTAAGTCCTCTATGGAAGGTAGGACCTTCTCCTCCTCCTGATCCAACATGAAAGGTGTTGACAATTAAAATCGCAATGAGGAATTTCGCCTGCAAAGTATTGCTAAAGCCTATTATATAAAATATGATAATAGGATGTAATACTAGTAGGTGGGATCCTCTTGTATAATGGAGTCTTAGAGATAGTCATATCACACTTTTCATGTTGTTGTTTTGATACTTCTTACACAGTCTTATATGGTTGATGATGCAATCTTGTTTTTTTTTTACATAATGGCAGGTGGATAATGCTTTTTATGTGATGTTCCTTTATTCTAAGCTCAAATTCTATGTTATGAGTGGCATATACTACAATTGTTACATTTTATGATATCACCATGAGTATTACTTGGCTACACCTGAACAAGACATATGTTAGTAACAACATAAAACAAAGGAAATGGAAAGAAACTTATAAATTTTTTTCCAAAAGGGACTATACTATGTTATGTTAAGAGGTTGTGTGCAAATGAAATGAAAAGAAGTTAGTATTAATCCTAGCTAGCAATGGTTAGTGGCTATGCGAATTGTATTTGAGTTATATTGGGTTCATTTTGATATATGATATGGTATGGTTTTGGAAATGGTTAATATGGATTTTGGGTGGCACAATTGGCAAACAATATGTCACAAGTTTCAATGTATGGAATTAATGGCATGGTTAATGGTATGGTTTTTGGATGGATTTCGTGTACTATGAAATTGAATGTGAGGAATATGGAAGTGACGTGCATTAACTACACATCACTCCATATTTCTCCCATCGGGCTGTCACCCTAGCATGGTTATTTTTTCATTTGATTTTGCTGACGGTTAAGCTCTAAGATTCAATCCTGGAAGGAACTGCTCGACCAGATCTCCCTTTTTAAATCCATTGGTTACAGGTATGGCTCTTTTTTTTGATCCATGAATTTCACTCTATGTATGAAATAAATGATGGCTCAAAATGTGTTGGTTTGTGTTTTCCTGAGATTGGAAACCATGTAAACGCATGGGTCTTCTCTCTGGAATGACTATGTGGTTATTTGTTTTACAAATGAAAGAATTCGTTTGTTGAAGTTATGATTTCGTTTACTGTTCTTTGTGGTGAAAACTTGGATGGCTCTCTATTGTTTTAATAAGTTATGGGTATTTTGTTGGAGGGTTTCAATTTGTTTAGCCTTGCTGGCCATTCCCTAACAGTTATGTTAACTATGTCCGGTTGTATTCGGGTTGCTGTATATTTTTTCAAACTACCTTTTGGTCACTATGTATCTTCCAGAGCCACGGTCGTGGGTTATTCACCTGGTCATGGGATTATTGTTGTGGTATTGGCATCAACGGGTTGGTTATGGGATGGCCATTATGCCAAGATGTATGTCTTATGGTTGTTGGTGATACATCGGGTCTGCATTTCCATTGGCATTGTTAGAAATTGGTTCGGCCCTTGAGAAAGGCATGAGGGTTATGCCTCTGTGTGTCTTGATATTTTTTGTTGTCCAGTAAGCAATTGTTGCCTACCCTACCCGGTGTTGAACTGTCACATTATTACACAAACAGAGAGTTATAAAATCCCATGGTTCCACCGTGCTTGTTTTGAAGGGTCGCTGCCTATTGTTGATATGTTCGACCTCGAGTTTCTCTATTATTTGATGACCGAGTGAACTCTTTATTACTTCTTGTGTTCACTGTTACAGAGCCCGATTTTGATAACTCCAAGTATTCACACTCTTGTCGGGTATCTTGTTGACTATCATGGATTGGTTAAGTGATTATGAAAGTCGCTTTGAGTATTGTCTCGTCTTTGTTTGTTTGAGTTGAAGGTTATGATTGGGTATGTGAATTGGTATATAACTAAGGGGATGTCTCATTTTGTATGATAGTTGCGTCAAAAACCTAGCTCGTTTCATCAATTGGTTGATTGGGCCAGTGATAATGTACAGTTAGAGGGTTTCCTCCTTTTCATTATGCGTTGGATTTTTGTATGCCTACAACATGGTGTCAATCGTTAGTTGGTGGATGTTGTATGTGTTATTTTCCCCAATCGAGATCATTGCAAGATAGGGAAAGTGATGACTGTGATATCGTAGTTTACTGTGTATAGATTATGGAGACATCGTGTGTTATTTTATTTGGTTGCACCATCAGTAATGAAACTCAGGTTTTTTATTATGGTTTCATTGCAAGTTTTATTGGTTAATATTATCAAAAGAATGAAATCAGGCAAGTTTTAAAAGGTCTGTTCAAATTAGGAAAAGACCTATGTCTATGTTTGATTTGGGGAATTGTGAACTATGAGAATTGGTTGATATTTTATAGAAGTATACGCTGGACAAAGATGAAGCAATGTGGTTGTGTGTTCCTTTTGATGTTATTTACATGAAAAGAAAAGAAATGAAATGATACAAGTATTCTCTTAACAATAATGTGAAATGCATAGTGATTCTAAGTATGATTATATACTATGTTAATTGAGAAAGTTTGAAAAATGGAATGTGGAACAGTGAAAAGTTTTGACACACATGAATTGTTAATTGGTATTGGTATCTTTGCATTGAATACATAGTTTTTTTTTTATGGATTACTTAATTAGTTTTACGAACAATATCCATTCTTTCCCCTTGTTACAGAGAAATCCCCCTGCAGACAAGTGGATTCCCTCTTGGGCTCTATACTCCTAAGACCAAGACAGAAAGGGTGCTAATGTTGGTCACTGACATCCTTTTAAACCTAGCTAAACTAGTGTATAGAGAAGAGGAATAAAGGTGTACCTTTTTAATGATGTTCGTCCTCGCACAGTACGAGTTGAGATTTGGTCCCCAAGCTCCTTGATAAGTCCTACAAAACAAACAAATATAGAAAAATATTCCTATTCTACTAAGATTAGCTTGAAACTAGATCTATCTAATAGAGACAAGTTCATGTAGAATAAACACAACCTTGAAAGAAACAGGCCAAGCACATATGTATATTAATGAGAACGATAGAGAATACTTACAGACCTTTGATGAAGGTGCAACATCCTCTCCTATCTCTCCTTGTCCAACCCTTTGCTCAAATAATCCACACAAAATGATGATGCTTTACTGATTATCTCTCTTATGAGATCATAAGTTTGATGCCTCTAAACTCCCATATATTTCACCATGAGAAGGTGTCTTTATATAAGCTTAGAGAGACCCAACCACCTTACAGATTCTTGGGATAGGTTGAGGATATTTTTCCATTAGTTGTGGATCCTCCCTAAGATCCAGCCTTGACCTCAGATTCAAATCCAACCAACTCCAGAGATGAGGGGGAGTTTTCCCTGATTTTCCTCAACAACCAAAGATTCCCTCAAACAGCCCAAAACTCCCTCAGAATGGGGCACCGAGTGTTGCAACACTCCCCCAAAGAAGGGTAGGGAGAGTTGGAACTCCCTGACACTGGGTAGGGGAGCACTACCCAAAATATCCTTGAAAAATCCCAACAGTCCCCCAGAAGGGTGCACAGAGTGCTAGAACGCTCCCCCAAAGAGGGGTAGGGAGCATTGGCCTTCAAAATTGATTTTTAAGTTGTTTTCTTCATGGAAAATGATTTTTACTCTTAATCAAATGATTTGTCTTCCTTAAACCAGTCTTTGAAGGTGTCTTAAGTGTCTCTGTGATGTCGTTAGAGACACGACATAGGCGATATGGAAGTATGATGTTTATGACACTTGCGACCAAAATGTGGCACTTGCGACACTTTAAATGATGACAATAGGTCATCATTGAAGTGAGTGATTTTGATGTGTAACAGATTTCCCCCCAAAGTGCGAAGTTAAAAGACAGGAACTAATGATTGAAGTACTTTGTAGACTTTTTTGAGAAAGGGTATAGACTCAGAGAACCTGGAAGAAGCTGCCACTAAGGTTACCAACTACAACAATGATGATTGGTAGGGAGCGCTAGAACTCTCGAACTGTCAACTGTTTCCCCAGGCATCACTGTTGTAGTAAATCAAAATCCAAGGGTTCCTGGACTACCATAACATCAATAAAGATAGTTTTCCTTCCCAAAGTTATGGGAAACTGAGGAAGGACCCCTAAAGGGTGACTGGTTCTTCTGTTAAAAGAAAACAGAGTCTAGGTAACCGACACAAGATGAGGATAACCCAAAGCTTGACAAGCAATAAAGGACAAAATACTAATGAATGAACCTTTGTCTATTAATGTCTGAGGAATGTCCTGAACACAAACTTGTATTGTACTATTGAAAGAAATGTGGGAGGGAAGATGAGCTCCAGTTAACGCACCCCAATCAAAAAGGATGGCCTCATTATTTGGAGGGGGTTTCATGGAAGGAGGAGGAATACCCCCCACATGGTAGATTTTGTATCAACGAGAAAAACGTAGGAAAAATCGGGTTTAATCTCTAGCGGGAGAGTATGATAGATTGATAAAAACATCAAATTGACCACTTAGGTTTCATTCTCTAAGGGGAGAATGGGGTCGGCAGGTGGAAACAGATCGACGGCTTGGGTTGCACTCTCTAACGGGTGAGCGAGATCGACCGAAGATGGGATTGGATCAACCAATTTGTCAACTGGTTCAACTAAGGACGTGACCAAATTGACAACATGATCAACCAGACTGACCGATGAAGGGACTGAAACAACCACTTTGGTACTCGTCAGAGGAGGAGTGAGATTGATCACATTGGAACTCTTCAGATGAAGGGTGGGACTGAAAAATGATGGGACTGGATCAATAACTAGGGTTTCACTTTTCATATGAAAAGTGGGGCTGATCGATGACAGAACTAGATCAACTACTTTGGTTAGTGGTTCAACCGAGGATGAAACTAGATTGACGACTTGATCAACCAGACTGACTGGGGATGGAACCAGATTGACCATTCCATCAACTAACAATGGGTTGGGGGAAATATTATGATAACCAGTTGGAAGTTGAAGCTTTTCCAAAAGAGAAGAAGCCTCATCCATACAAGGACAAAGGTGAGAATAATTATCACCTTCGCATAACATACAAGGAAACTTGACAGTTGTCTTCTTCTTACCAACCTTAACATCACTAGTTGACGAGGTTTCACCAACATGTTTAGCAGAGGTCAATGACATGGAGGACCACATTTCTAAGACCTTGGGAAGACCAGGGAAATCCCTTAGAAAGTGGTCACCCTTACAAAGACTGCAAGGGAATTTGGGTTTTAGATTCTTCGTTTTAATCTTATCAACCTCATAAACACTCCCAGTACTATTAATAGTAGTTGGTTACTTGGATCCAACATCTGATGTAGTTGGAGGCTTGGTCCCTTTCTGGTTCTTCTTCTTCTCTTTCTGTTTCTTCTTCTTCTTAACAACTTGGATACTCTCTTTAGAGATTTCATTAGGCGAAGAAGGACAAATGGAAGGAGACCTAACGGGTGAAGAAGGAGAAAGGTCGACATGAGGTTGATGTGTGGGTGGTGTGCTTACATCTCAAGAAGCTACATTCAATATCACCAGAGTGGAAAACAACCATACCGGTAACCCAATTGTGAGACTCGAAAGGCTCAAATTAGTGATGTAAGGAGGACCAACATTTCCATAAGAAGGAAAAACAAAGGGTTCCCCTAGCAAAGGGGTTCCTTCAATGGTCATTCCGGTAATTGATGCCATAAAAATAAAGATCCAACGTAGATTCTGCTAGGGAGAACAAACAACACACACTAAAAATCTAGTAAGCAAGAAAGCAAATAAACCTTCTCAAAATGAGCACACTAGTTGGGGATGAAATCCAATGTTGTAGGAACAAAGTAAGAAGGGGATGAGATAGAGCAGGTGGAGAAGTTATGTTGACGACCTTCTTAATGAACTTATGCCCTGGTGCAATCTCCCACACATAATCGTGGGTATACCCTCCAAGGAACCCGAGTGAGTTTGGCCAACGTCTATTCCAAGTACTGCGAAGACTTGCCCCTCCACAGTCACCTTGTGTAAAGACCCTAAAGAGATAGGCCACTAAGGTTACCAACTATAATAATGATGGTTGTGGAAACAATCGACAGTCCGATCCACACACAAGGGCATGGTATCTGGCCCGAAATAAACTTGAAACGCTTCCACTCATCATTGTGGGATTACCTTCAAGCGACCCCCATAATACGCGTAATATCTACACCAATACCAACAAAGCAGGCTGAGTAACTCTGCCAGTTTTAATGCGACCTCAGGTTTGACCCTTGTGTGAGAAGGGCTTCCCAGGACAAAATGTAGTAATTGGATTTCACTGCTCCCTAACACAAGATTATATGTTTGTTTGCAGCTTTGGAAAATTATCTTTCACACCTATTCCAAAGCCCTACAACTAATCTGATGTAGGTTTTCTACCAGAAAATATAAAAATGTCTAATCAATTTTTAGTTTAGTGCTTTATTTCTAAGGCTGTTGTTAATCAAAAGAAAAATGGTGTGGACAATATGGTGTTTTGACTGACTTGAAAGCTATTCAAAGAGATGAATATGCAATCTTTTCATTTCTATGAAATCTATGCTACGAGAAGGAGAAAACATTCATCATTACAGATGCACAATGTCCCAAAAAATCCAAAAAACATGCAATTCTGCTACTTCAAATGCAAGCTAGTTTCACTACCCAAAAGAAAAAAAATGTATTTATCTTCTTTGTTTGATTATGACATATAAAAAAATTAAATACAAAACCTTCAATGCTCCACTACTTTCAATCAGAAGAAAGAGTCCTATGCAAATGCAAAAGACACGAAGCAAAAGGGATACAAACAAAGCATGCACTCAAGGCAGTGAGGTATGAAAGAAAACAAGAAGAAACTTGTTCTAACAATAAAGAAAACCATAAAGTATTCTACAACCAATCAAGCATTCAAGGAATACAATAAAATGCAGGGAAGAATCCAAGAAATGATAGGGAGAAAGAGAAATCACTCAAAATTGTCTTGTAAAAAAAGCAGCTAGAAAAGGAAATTTCACATTTTTGAAAAAGGTTTCAAGCTCCAATCAATACAATAGGGAGTGATAAGCATAAAAAAACATCAAAAACCAATCCAAACAACTTCAAAAACCAACCACAGACTCTGGGTAAAGATCTCTGCAAAACAGTCCGCAAAAGACTGAGCAAAAGAAGGCAAAAACTGTCAAAAAAGATACTAACGCTCCCTAACACAAGGGTACAAAGTGTTGCAACACTCCCTAAAACACTGTATGGGAGTGTTGGTGCTCTGGCATGGCGTAGGGGGGGTTGTTAGTCCTCACAAAAACTTAGAAAAAGAGCAAACAGTTGCAAAAACTCACCCGGAATGGATGAAAATTGGTGAAATTGCTAGTGAAGGTAGGAGAAGGTGAATGGATGATGAAAAAATAGGAATTTATTGGGAAAATGACCTCAAATATAAAATGGAAGAGAGCATAGATATTTGAATTTCCTTACAACAATTTTCATTCAATCAGATGAGTGAGAAAATAGTGGATCGACTCCAAATCTTAGGGAAGAAGAGTGACTCAAAGTAAGGAAAATAGATGTCAAAAATCCAAACAAAACATCATTAATCCTTAGAAATCAAATATTTGGAGGCTAAACAAGGACACATTAAGATAGCATTAACCCTAAGTAGATGAATTAACAAAAATAAGACTGAGAAACCAACTCCCAAGAAGCTTTTTGCAGAAAAAAGACCAGTTCTCTGGTGTCAAGGGAACCAGAGCATTGCAACGCTCTGTGGGAGGCTAAAAGGGAGTGCCAACACTCTGGTAGTAGAGGAAAGGGAGCGTTGGTCTCTCATAAATCAAAAAAATGGCCCAAAAAAAAAACTCAACTCAGGAAAAATGCATAAATTCAGTGTGTAAGATCAATCCAAGAGCCAACAACACATTTAAGGATTAGAGACAGAGCATGAATAAGTTCTAATGGTGAGAAAAGGCCAAAAACAAGACCAAGGAAAAGAACCAAAACTGAAGGCTTCAATCCCCAGTGGAGTCGCCAATTTCTGTTACAGGAGAATCTCCTTGCGGACAAGTGGATTCCCTCTTGGGCTCTAGAATCCTAAGACTAAGATAGAAAGGGTGCTAATGTTGATCACTGACATCCCTTTAGAATAAGTTAAACTAATCAAAGAATAAAGGGAAGAAGGTATGAGTACCTTCTATGAAGTTTTCCTCACTCGATCTGGGTTGATCTTGATCTCCAATCTCTTCAACAAACCCTGCAATCGAATGAAAAGAAAAGACAAAACATATTTCCTATTCTACCTTGATAAGCTTCACACTAGATCTATCCAAAAGGAACAAGTTCATGAAACCTACACAAACTTAAAGGAAACAGGCCAAGCACATATTTATATTAATGAAAACAAATAAAAGTTCTTACAGCCATAGATATAGATGCAACAACTTCACCAAGCTCTCTTTGTCCAAACCCTTGCTCAAAATTTCCACGATCAGAATGACTGTAACTTTCATTGATAAATATCCCTTATGAGATCATAAGTTTGATGCCTCTAAACTCCCATATATTTCATCATGAGAAGGCCTCCTTATATAAGCTTGGAGAGACCCAACCACCTTAGAGATTATTGGGATAGGTTGAGGATCTTTCTCCATTAGTTGTGGATCCTCCCTAAGATCCAGCCTTGACCTCAAATTCGAATCCAACCAACTCTAGAGATGAGGGAGATTTTTCTTTGATTTTCCTCAATAGTTAAATATTCCCTCAAATATCCCAACGCTCCCTCAGAATGGGGCATAGAGTGTTGCAATGCTCCCCCAAAGAAGGGTAGGGAGCGTTGGCACTTCATGATAGTGGGTAGGGGAGTGCTGCCCAAAATTTCCTTGAAAAAGACCAGCGCTCCCCCAGAAGGGTGCATAGAGTGCTGAAACGCTCCCCCAAAGAGGGGCAGGGAGCATTGGCACTCCCTTATAGTGGGTAGGGGAGAACTAGTCTTCAAAATTGATTTTTAAGTGGTTTTCTTCATGGAAAATGCTTTGTAATCTTCATAAAATGATTTCTCTTCCTTAAACCTGTCTTAAGTGTCCCTGTGATGTCGTTAGAGACAAGACATAGGTGAGATGGAAGTATGATGTTTGTGACACTTGCGACCAAAATGTGACAGTTATGACACTTGAAATGACGACAATAGGTCATCATTGAAGTGAGTGATTTTGATGTGTAACACCCCTACCATTCTTTCAATTTTCGCACGTTACAACTCCCCTCGCCTTCCCATATTCACTATCCACTCCCTGTTATAAGATTTAATTATAGTTAAGATAAATTATGCATTATGATAGTCAAAGGATCACACGGGGATGAATTACAATGATATATTATTTTGATTTACGATACAATTGATTTTTTGATGTTTTGTGAGGAGTAATCATGATCTATCCTCCCTCATTTTAATAGTTTTCACTCAATACAATCCCTCACATGTCCCAGAACCCTTATTCACCCCCTTCTCATTGACAAGTATTAAACAATTTGTATGGATTGGATTGCATGAGTCTGATGTGTTGTCGAGCCAAACTTTGTTTCATATTTAAAATAGATGTCATGTATTGTTGTTGAAGAAACTATTTGCTAATCAATAATTTTGATGCAGACTCACAAGAGTTGGGCCATCTATTTCAAGCTGGATTTTTTAACTGGATTGGGAAAGGAGTGGTCCAACCTAGGCCAGAAATGCCTCCCTTCCAAGATCCACATGTCCCTAGTATCCCAGTGCCCCCTCTTGTCTCACTGCAACCTGAAGTCCCTGAAAACGATGGATGGCAAGAGATTGTCCACCTGACAATCTCCCAACATCGTGGCTAGCCTAACTTATCTCTACCTACTCCTTCATCTGTTAATCAAATTGTCCAAGCTTCCCTTGTCCACTCACCAATACATTCTTCCCATGCAAGAAAAATGTTAAAAACTGAGGCCCACCATGCTCCTGACAAAGGAAAATCTGTTGTTTCCCCCTCCTCACCCTCAAATGACTCTACCAAATCCATGTCCTCCCACATGGATTTTAGAGATGATTTCTCTCATGTGATCAATGAGATTAGGCATAAAGTCTCCACACATCCTAAGGAAAATTCAGAGAGATCAAGGGGTGAAAACAACAACAAGGGAAAGATTGCCTCCCAGAGTGGAAAATATGGGTTTTAAGTGTTTTTATTATTGATTGTTGAGAATGGTTGACTTCTGAAATTTTGGACAACACACTATTTTTTGGATATATGGATAATATATTTTTGGAATAATTTCAATTATCATTGATATAAAATTATGAGAGGATGATGGGAGTCACAAGGAGGGATATTTTGATTGATTAACTAGTTGTGTTATGATTGTTAAAAACTAAAGAGAGTCACAAGGGGTCCCACCTACTAGTTATTATTTATTTAAAACCCTTCTTATGATTTTATTACTTTTCCCCCTGAACTAAAAAAATTTGGTTGAGTTTTAGTTAACTTAACTAAAGAAGTGGTTCAACTACTTCAACTAATTCTAATTGCTTAAAGGAAAAAGGAAAAGGAGGAACAAGAGGAGAATAGAAGGAGAAACATACTAAGGTTTGCTCTTTGAGTTTTGTTGAGATAATTCAGTTTTCATTCATTCTTTAATTCATTGAAAGCCTAATTCTCTTTTATGATAGCAGGGTCCTATTGTAGACAACAAGATTCAAGGTTGAATTACATCATTCAAACACTTGTTTTTCAGAGGTGTTGATCTATCTTTGATAGTCTATGTAGACTTGTTTGTTTGTGAATTAAATTTCATGACTGGCAAAGGCTATTGTGCAGAGTCGAGTGGGAAAAAATCTGTGGCAAGCTAATCCAGCTTTTTACTTTCTGTTAGAAGTCCTTTTGTATGGTTTTCATTGGGGACGTCTAAGTTTGACTTTGGTCCAAACTTCCTTAGTGAATTTAGTAAAGAGAACGATTCTTTTGATAAATTGAAATGGAATAAACAATTTCTTTATCTCTCATCTATTTTGATTATCGGCTTAGTGTTTTTAATTTTGTCTCTATGTTTATTTCAGTATCTGTTATGTTCAGAAAATTACATAAATAATGAATTTTTCAGAAAACTTTCATTTATAAAAAAGATAATCCTAAGCACTTGTAATCAATACTTGTGAATTAGGAAACAAATTTTGATGGCTATAAACAGAGGGTAATATTCTCATCTATCTTTCTTTAGCCAAATAAGATCTGAAAATGATTGAGTAAGATCATTTCATATCTTTTCCTCAACATTTATTTGGCAACCACACTGGGGAGATCTTCAATATCTCTCTAGTTGACTTTTATTCTTTTTATCATCGAATACATCTATTTTTCCGATATCGATTCTTTGACTGTTTTATTTCTTAATGATTGTACCTATTGCAAGGCAGCCCAATATTGAGCCCGGTCTACAAGATCATACCAACATTTCTTTGAATTTGTTTAACACCATTTTAGACACTGCTAATACTGGGTTTGATCTTAATCATTCATGGGAAACAATTGAATGAGACATTAGTTCCCAAGAACGTTGGAAATCTAGACGTAGACAACCTAGAAATCAGCAATAACCTTATTTTCCCTTCAGTTTTGACCTTCTTTTCATTTCCTTAGACCTTCATGTTTCTAGGATAAGAAGAGGCTTATCACCTGAAGTTAATCCTATTGTTGAAATAGGAAGAAGGAATGTTGTGTTATCAACCCAACAAAGTGATCTAAGGAGAACCTTGTCTGATTCATATGGTTCATCTTTCTCTCCCTTACCTATCATCCACAAGATGACATCTAGTGGTGGATCTGGTGGCATTAGAAGTGCTTCCTCCTCTCAGTATTCATCTTCGTCAGTGATTGGTAGATTATATAGCCACCATATCCTATACAATCTACAACAAACCCCACCAAAGTCATTAAAAAGTATGGGCTTTTTTAATTTGAAGAAGATGCTACAACCACACTGTGGCATGTTTCCTTTCCTCTTAACCTAGCACCTGCTACTTTTCCACTTCCTAAATTCAAGGAGAATATTCTTAGGTTTTCAAGGAATAACACCGTCACTACAAATGAACACCTAGTGGCATTTTCTAATGCCTGTCACAACATAGGAGCCAATGAAAACGTCACTTTCATGTGCTTATTTGTCAATTCTTTGGAAGGAAAGGTTGTGTCCGATTTATTTGACCTTCCTCCTAAGATTATGTCTACTTGGGAGGAGTTAGTATATTGGTTCAAATCCACCTATGGACAATCTAAAATCCCAGCTGAGAAGTTACATGAGTAAAATAACATCGCCTATAAGGATGGTGATACCATCAAGTCACTGAATTATAGGTTAGAGTTTTCTTGCACAAACAATGTCACTGAATTAGAAGCTTTATTATTAGGCATTTAAAACGCCTATAATCTAGGTTGTGGTCACCTTACAGTTTTTTGAGATTTCGAGCTTGTTTTAAACCTTGTACGTAATATATATTCTCCTAGCAACAAGTTCATGAAACGATACACCCAAACTATTTGGGCACTTATCTCGAACCTGCTATCTTTCAACATTACTCATGTTAAGAGGGAATTGAACTCAATGGTTGATTGGTTAACTGTTTTGCAACCTCTCCTAATCAACAACTTCTTCCACACAAACCTGATTGTACTTTTCAATCTCTATATCGTCCACATATCCATGAAAATATAGAATCGTGGCAAGTCTTCCCTAGAGATGAGAGCATTTGTGCTTTCATTCAAAACGAACTTTATAAGGCTAAGGAAATTATATCCGTGGAAGATAAAAAAATTCATAAGGGCTTGACTCCTTTAGAAAGTTCATTTTCATTGAGTGATGTAGGTAATAAAGAGAAACAAAAAGAAGAGGAGTCAAAAAGGAAGGTGGGTGAAACCATCTCCTTGAACATTGGGACACCCGAGTCTCCAAATAATTTCAAAATAGATGCCCAATATTCTGATGAAGAGAAAATGAATTTTGCCAAGCTGCTTGGCGAATTTCAAGATGTTTTTTCTTGGATTTATGAGGATATTCGTGGTTTTGATCCTTCTCTTATACAACATGCCATTCCCATCAAGGAAGGCATAAAACCAGTTAGGCAAAAGCAAAGACCTATCAACCCTACACTAGAAGCAACTATTCGAAAGGAATTGGAAAAACTCTTGAAAGACAGAATCATCTTTCCAGTCAAATATTCTGAATGGGTTTCAAATTTGGTTCTTGTTCAAGAATCCACTAATCATATAAGATTATGCATTGATTTTCATGCATTAAATCGGGCTATTATAAAAGAGCACTTTCCTCTCCATAATATGGAAATGTTTTTGCAGCAAGTCGCAGGGTCACAAATAATGTCCTTACTTGATGGTTTTTCTATTTACAATCAAATCAAGGTAAAAAGAGCACATAAATATAAAACCACATTTATTACTCATTGGGGAACCTTGACTTATGAACATAGGCCTTATGTCTTATCTGATGCAAGTGCCACTTTTAAAATACCTATGCAAGTAGATTTTGATGATTCGATCGACAATATTATTCATATCTATCTTAACGATCTAATCATGTACTCTAAAGGACTATCAATCATCTCAAAGTTTCAAAAATTATGGTTGGGTCCTTTCAAGATCGCTTTTCTCCTGGGTACAATCTCTTACATTTTAAAGGATTTACAAGAGTGATTATTCTCCTACAACACTAACGGTTCTCACTTAAGCATTACGTCGAACCAACTTGAAAAGTTTTAGCGTTGTTTGGATTTTTTGTATATTAGTAGTCTAGTTCTCTTTTCTTTTTCACTACTATTTTTCATTTCTTCTCTTACAATAGTTTAAATTCTACTTTATTTAATAGTCTTCCTTCTGCTTTTTGCAATTCTTTCATTTTGTTTATGTTGTTTTAAATTTTGTAGTTCTATTTCTGTCATGATGTTTATTGTTTTTCATCTTTTAGTTTAATTTTGGTCAAGAATAAGATGTTGGATTAGTTCTACCATAGTGACACTCCTGCAAGGTATTGTTAGTCAATAAAAATCAAGCTTACATAGCTGTTACGATGTCCCCCCTGAAAGCATAATTGAATTTGTTATCTGCTTTCATTGCTATCTTATAAAGAAATTGGTTACCTCCCGCTTCTGCTTTGCATTTCTTCATCCATTTGAGACTTAAAAGAGAAAGTCCATAAAAAAAATTCTCCTTGAATTCAAGAACAAATTATGGTTGAATGATTATGCATACAAGGATAAACCCCCTCATACTTAACGTTTTTCATGAGTTATTCCCAAATTCTCAGTCATTTTTCCATTAAATCCGCTCACTTCCCCCTGTTTCATTATCATTCGGGTTATATCTTCTTGGTCCATTGTTCTTTTGGTCTACAAAACCATATATTATGAGTTCTTAATATGTTGGAAACAAATTTCCTTATGGAGTCGTCAGTTTGTTGACGATTAAAATCTCAATGAGGAATTTCACCCACAAAGTATTGCTAATAATATATAATACTAGTAGGTGGGATCCCCTTGTAGATTGGAGGCTCAGAGATAGTCATATTACACTTTTCCTGCTTCTATTTCAATACTGCTTACAAGGTCTTATATGGTTGATGATGCAGTCTTGTTTTTGTTTTGACATAATGGTAGGTGGATAATTCTTTTTATGTGATGTTCCTTTATTCTAAGCTCAAATTCTATGTTATGAGTGGCATATACTACAATTGTTACATTTGATGATACCACCATGAGTATTACATGGCTACACCTGCATAAGACATATGCTAGTAACAACATAAAACAAAGGAAATGGAAAGAGACTTATAAAAAAAATTCCAAAAGGGACTATACTATGCTATGTTAAGAGGTTGTGTGCAAATGAAATGAAAAAAGTTAGTATTAATCCTAACTAGCAATGGTTAGTGGCTATGCGAATTGTATTTGAGTTATATTGGGTGCATTTTGATATATGATATGGTATGGTTTTGGAAATGGTTAATATAGATTTTGGGTGGTGCAATTGGCAAGCAATATGTCACAAGTTTCATTGTATGGAATTAATGGTATGGTTAATGGTATGATTTTTGGCTGTCTGTTGTGTACTACGAAATTGAATGTGAGGAATATGGAAGCAATGCGTAGTAAATGAATGTCAGTACATACTTCTCCCATCGGGCAGTCACCCTAGCAAGGTTATTGTTTCATTTGGTTTTGTTGACGGTTAAGCTATGAGATTCAAGATTGGGAGGAACTGCTCGACCATCTCACCCTTTTTAAAGCCATTGGTTACAGGTATGGTTCTTTTCACCCATCCATGAATTTCACTCTGTGTATGAAATGAACGATGGCTTGGTAATGTGTTGGTTTCTGATTTCCTAAGATTGACAACTGTGTAAATGCGTGGGTCTTCTTTCTGGAATGATTGTTTGGTTATTTGTTTTGCAAATGAAAGAATTGGTTTGTTGAAGTTATGATTTCAATGATTGTTCTGTGTGGTGAAAAAATTGATGGATCTCCATTGTTTTAAGAAGTTATGGGTATTTTTTTGGAGGGTTTCCCTTTGTTTAGCCTTGTTGGCTGCTCCCTCACAATTATGGTAACTATGTCCGGTTGTATTCGGGTTTCTATGGGGTTGATGTATATATTTTCGAACTACCTTTTGGTCATTGTGTATCTTCCAGAGCCATGGTCCTGGGTTATTCACCTGGTCGTGGGATTATTTTTGTGGTATTGGCATCAATGGGTTGGTTATGGGATGGCCATTATGCCAAGATGTATGCCTTATGGTTGTTGGTGATACCTCGGGTCTGCATTTACACTGACATTGTTATAAACTAGTTTGACCCTTGAGAAAGGTGTGAGGGTTATGCCTCTATGTGTCTTGATATTTTTTGTTGTCCAGTAAGAAATCGTTGCTCCTCTGCATTGTTTCCTACCCTACCCAGTGTTGAACTGTCACATTATTACACAAACATAGAGTTATAAAAGCTTGTGGTTCCACCGTGCTTGTTTCGAAGGGTCGCTGCCTATTGTTGATATGTTCAACCTCCAGTCTCTCTATGCTTTAATGACCGAGAAAAATCTTGATTACTTCTTGTGTTCATTGTTACATAGTCTGATTTTGATAACTCCATGTATTCACACTCTTGTCGTGTATCTTGTTGACTATCATGGATTGGTTAAGTGATTATGACAACTGCTTTGAGTATTGTCTCGTCTTTGTTTGTTTGAGTTGAAGGTTATGATTGGGGATTTGAATTGGTATAAAACCAAGGGGTTGTCTCCTTTTGTATGATAGTTGCGTCGAAAACCTAGCTCATTTTATTAATTGGTTGATTGGGCCAGTGATAATGTACAATCATAGGGTTGCCTCCTTTTCGTTATGCGTTGGATTGTTTTATGCCTACAACATGGTGTCAATCGTTAGTTGGTGGATGTTGTATGTGTTATTTTCCCCAATCGATATCATTGCAAGATAGGGAAAGTGATGACTGTGATTTCGTTGTTTATTGTGTATAGATTATGGAGACATCGTGCACTATTTTATTTGGTTGCACCATAAGTAATGAAGCTCAGGTTTTTTTTTATTCTGGTTTCATTGCAATTTTTATTGGTTAATATTATCAAAAGAATGAAATTGGGAAAGTTTTAAAAGGTCTATTCAAATTAGGAAAAGACCTATGTCTATGTTTGATTTGGGCAATTGCGAACTATGAGCATTGGTTGATATTTTATAGAAGTATACGCTAGACATAGATGAAGCAATGCAACTGTGTGTTCCTTTTGATGTTATTTAAATGAAAAGAAAAGAAAGGAAATGATACAAGTATTCTCTTAACAAGAATGTGGAAGGCATAGTGATTCTGAGTATGATTATAGACTGTGTTAATTGAGAAAGTTTGAAAAATGGAATGTGGAACAATGAACAGTTTTGACACACATGAATTATTAATTGGTATTGGTATCTTTGTATTGGCTACATAGTTGTTTTTTTATGGATTACTTAATTAGTTTTATGAACAGTATATGTTCTTTACCCTACCATTATTTCACGGTTCACACATTACAACTCCCCTCGCCTTCCCATATTCACTATCCACTCCCTTTTCTTAGGTTTTAATTATAGTTAAGATAAATTCTGCATTATGAGAGTTAAATAATCACACATGGATGAATTACAGTGATATATTCTTTTGATTTATGGTACAGTTGTTTGTTTGATGTTTTGTGAGAAGTAATCACGATCTATCCCCCCTCATTTTAACACTTTTCGCACAATACAATCCATCACATGTAACAGAGCCCTTATTCACCCCCTGCTCGTTGACAAGTATTAAACAATTTGTATGGATTGGATTGCATGAGTCTGATGTGTTGTTGAGATAAAAAAAATTTCATATTTAAAAGATATGTCATGTATGGTTGTTGAAGAAATGATTTGCTAATCAATAATTCATACAGGAATGAGCTTTTTCAGAAGAGGTAGCCATGGTCGGGGTAACAAAGGAAGAGGAAATTGGAACATGGGCCCTAGAAGGCCAAGGTTTTCTATATATTTTGATGTAGATGTGAAAGAGTTGGGCCAACTATTTCAAGCTAGATTTTTTAACTTGATTGGGCAAGGAGTGGTCCAACCTAGGCCAGAAAGGCCTCCCTTTAAAGCTCCACATGTCCATGGTATCCCAGTTCCCCCTCATGTCTCACTGCAACCTGTTACCTGAAGTCCCTGAAAACAATTGATGGCAAGAGATTGTCCACCCGACAGTCTCCCAACATCGTGGTTGGCCTAAATTATCTCTACCTGCTCCTCCTACTTTTAATAAAAATGTCCAAGCTGCCCCTGTCCACTCACCAATATAGTCTTCCCATGTAAGAAAAAGGTTAAAAACCAAGGCCCACCATGCTCCTGACAAAGGAAAAGTTGTTTTTGCCTGCTCCTCACCCTTAAATGACTGCCAAATCAGTGTCCTCCTGCATGCATTTGAGAGATGATTTCTCTCATGTGATCAGTGAGATTAGGCCTAAAGGCCCCACACAGCCCAAGGCAAATTCAAAGAGATCAAAGGGTGATAGCAACAACAAGGGAAAGATTGCCTCCCAGAGTGGAAAATATGGGTTTTAAGTGTTTTTATTATTTATTGTTTAGAACGGTTGACTTATGAAATTTTGGACAACACACTATTTTTTGGATACATGGATAATATATTTTTGGAATAATTTCAATTATCATTGACATAAAATTATGAGAGGATGATGGGAGTCACAAGGAGGGATATTTTGAGGGATTAACTAGTTGTGTTATGATTGTTAAAAACTAAAGGGAGTCACAAGGGGTCCCACCTACTAGTCATTATTTATTTAAAACCCTTATTATGATTTTATTAATTTCCCCCCTTAACTAAAAAAAGTTGGTTGAGTTTTAGTTAACTTAACTAAATAAGTGGTTCAACTACTTCAACTAATTCTAATTGCTTAAAGGCAAAAGGAAAAGGAGGAACAAGAGGAGAATATAAGAAGAAGCATACTAAAGTCTTCTCTTTGAGTTTTGTTGAGATAATTCAGTTTTCATTTATTCTTTAATTCATTGAAATCCTAATTCTCTTTTATGATAGAAGGGTCCTATTGTAGACAACAAGATTCAGGGCTGAATTACATCATTCAGACACTTGTTTTTCAGAGGTGTTGATCTATCTTTGATAATCTGTGTAGACTTGTCTATTTGTGAATTAAATTTCATGACTGACAAAGGCTATTGTGCAGAGTCGAGTGGGAAACAATCTGTGGCAAGATGAGCTAGATTTTAAAGTTTGGGTTTTTACTTTCTGTTATAAGTCCTTTTGTATGGTTTTCATCGGGAACGTCTAAGTTTGACTTTGGTCCAAACTTCCTCGGGGAATTTTGTAAAGAGAACAATTCTTTGGATAAATTGGAATGGAATAAACGATTGCTTTATTTCTCATCTATTTTGATTACCGACTTGGTGTTTTTACTTCCATCTCTATATTTATTTCAGTATCTGTTATATTCATAAAATTACATAAATAATGAATTTTTCAGCATACTTTCATTTATAAAAAAGATCAACCTAAGAACTTGTAATCAATACTTGTGAATTAGGAAACAAATTTTGATGGCTATAAACATAGGGTGATATTCTCGTATATCTTGATTTAGCCAAGTAATATTTGAAAATGATTGAGTAAGATCTTTTCATATCTTTTCCTCAACAGAAGGCTCATAGAGTTTGAGATTCTTCGCATTGACTATTGAGTAAATGTGCATGAATGGGGGTATATTGTGTCTGTAGGTGTTATCTCCCACCTTTTCTAATACCTCAAAAGAAACATATCATAGACCCTTGATCTTTGTACCATGGCCCTGTAGTCTTTCCTTATTCATCTGTAACCATACTCTATCTCCTACTCTTAATGTTATCTCTATTATGTGTTGGCCATGTCTATCATTGTACTTTTCCTATGAATTCTCCAATGTCTCTTCTACTTGTAAATGGATATGCCTGATCTCTCAGCAAATTTTTTTTCCTTTAATGCATCTCCAGTGAGGTCCTCCCTCACTCTTCCTTATTTTCCATATACAACATCTAAGGGTGAAGGTGGAAAATATCCAAAACAAGTTTCAAAAGGTGACTTACCAGTAGAAGTGTGGACCGCTATGTTATAAGAGTGTTGTATATAGATTAATTTTTCATCCCAAGTCTTCGAATGCTTCTAATTATAACCCATTAAAAGATGCACCAAAGTCTTGTTGACTACTTTCATCTAACCATCTTTTTTTGGATGGATTGTTGTAGACCTCTTCAACTTAGTGTCCATATTTTCCCACAATGTAGTACAAAATGCATTGAGAAATTTGGTATCCCTATATGATATGATTCTGCTTGGTATCCCAAAGTGCACCCAAACCTATTCAAAGAACAAGTTTGTTGCTTTTTGTCCCTTGATGGTATATTTACAAGGCATGGTAATGCACATTTTGCTAAACCTATCAACTACCACAAATAAATAGTCATGTCCCTTCTATGTGGTTGGTAAACCTTCCACAAAATCCATGGAAATGTTTTCCCAAGGTAGAGTGGGTACAGGTAAGGGATCGTATAGGCCTTGCTTCCTATTGCTAGGTTTATTGGTACAACAAAGTTCACATGCTCTAATATACCTTGCTACATATTCTTGCATTTTGGTCCAATACACATACCGATGTAAATTTGCAACTATCTTCCCAACGTTGGAATGTCCTTTAACCTCGGAGGTGTGAGCCTCTCTAATAAGTTGCAATCATTCACCTTTAGGAAAAAAGAGTGTGTCTAGCTTGTAGAGTAAATCATTCTAGATATTATAGTCATCCTTTCCATAATCTTATTCGATATGAATTTGGCTCTTAATTGTGATACTCTTCTTGTAATTGATGACTAGATGAAATTGTTGTAAAAAACCCATCCATTTGTAATGCTTGGTTTGTTATAGATTTATCTGGGCCTGCAAATACTATAGTGGCTAGTGATCTGTGTGGATGATGGTCTCCTTTCCTATTAGATAATGCTTCCACTTTTTGACAACTTGTACCAAGGCATATAAATCCTTGTCATAGGTAGGGTAGTCAAGAGTCGCCCCATGAAATATTTTAGAATGATAGAATACCAACCTTCCTCCTTGCATAAAAAATGCTCCCATGGCATACCCAATTGCATCTGTCTCCACTTAGAAGGGATTCTATAAGTTTGGTAGTGCGATCACTGGTGCTTGAATGATATTTCTTTTTATCTCATCAAAATCCTTCTGCTAATTCTTCCCCCGATGGAACCTCTTACCACTGGTTGTTATGGTGTGGAGTGGTGCATATACCACTTAAAATGAAGTTATGAACTTCCGCAAGTATTGCACTGTCCCAAAAATACTCTTAACTTCAATGACATTAGTAGGCACTGGCCATTTCATGATGGAATACATCTTTTCAGGATATATATTGAGCTCCCCTCCACCAATCGCATACCCTAAATACGCCAAAGACTGCTCAGAAAACTCTCATTTCTTAAGATTGGCCAAAAACTGGTGCTTCTTAAGAGTCTCTAACACCCACATAAGATGTGATATGTGCTCCTCCCAGGTAGTGATATAAACCAATATATCATCCAAATAAATAATAACAAATGAACCTAGATTAGGGCGTAAAACATCATTCATTAGTCTCATAAATGCAATCGGTGCATTGCATAAACTGAATGACATAAACAACCACTTATACAAACCTTGCTTTTTCCTTAAGGAAATATTCCATGTATCTTGTTCTTTGACTTGTACTTGGTGATATCATGATTTCAAATCCACCTTAGTGAAGTACTTGGCATGTTGCATCTAGTCCAACAGATCATCGATCCTTGACAGAGAGTATTGATTCTTTAATGTAATATTGTTTCATTCCCTATAATCGATACACATTCTCCAAGTCCTATCCTTCTTGGGTACAATTATGATGGGTAACCAACAAGGTGAGGTACTTGGTTGAATCACACCATGCTCCAATAACTACTGCAACTACTTCTTCACTTCATTTGCTTCTAGAACAAACTGTCTATATAGCCCAATATTTGAAAATGGGGAGTTTGGAAATAATTGTATTTCATGCTAGAACAAATCAACTTCTTGGCTTGGTTGGCACTTACTAGTGAGATCTTTGACTTTCCTTTATATGCGTTGATGATGTAGGACTTCCCATCCTTGATCATTTGGTATTGGTTGGATCTCCACATGAATATTGCATCCCTCATATACATGTAGGGGCTTCCAAACACTACTCCACATATGTCAATGGGTAATGTTAGCACTATAAGTCACCTCCAGATTGCATCGAAGGTAATCTCGGTACCCATCCGGTTATATATCACGGTTAATAGATTTAAAGAGGTCAAATGGGGAAGACTCAAGAGAAAATCATTTTAACTCAGAAAACTGGGGCAGTATGCACAAGCAAATGAGGTCTTGATAAACTTCAGCTAGTAAGTTGTAGTAAGGGTGAGTAGGAGGAAGAAATTGAGGAGAAAATGTAAAGGTTTGCTCTGGACATCAGGTCTTCCAGTAGACTAAGGAGGAAAAACTCTGAAAATAAGATCCTCTTGAATTCAAAGTTTTAGGAAACTGAAGAGTGTTAAAAGAGAACTATGATAAAAAATACATCACAACACAACCATAACAATCCATGTGAATCCTTTAATCATGGACACTTCAATATCAGAGGCAAACCAGATGGAAAAGGAAGTCGAATTTCATTAAACAAGAAGTCTCACATCAAATTACATAACCAAATAACTAGAGTGTTTCATTAAAATTTTACAATATGGGAGCCTATCCCAACCATCAACCATTACAAAATATCAAAATACATACATATACTCAAAAATTCACCCAGCAGAGACGTGCTCGAGCTTCTCATCCAATGCCATATGTATGTGCCTTCTCAGTTAGACTGCTTATGCCTTCCCCTGTCAGACACAAGCTCTACTCTGATAGTCCTTTCTGGATTTCCATTTATGTGGTAAGACAATGTATCAACTACCGCCTCACTTTCATGAATTGTCTGCATCGAGATCAGGACAGACTGCACTCTAAAATTCACCATCTGGAGATTTTGAGGATGCTTGCAGGGAGGACTTGGCAGGCAGACATGGACACTAATGATAGAGAGCTGATGAGATGACTGAGACTGCTTGGGTGCAAAAATATCAAATCATACCCCCGACTTAGGCTAAAATCCATTTGTGGGTTTCTAAGCCCCTTTTCTCGCATTTTGACCAAGGTTCCACTTCCTTAGGGAAAACAAACCTCCTTACAATAATATGTGTTAACATTAGGCTCCATGGGGGATAGGGTCCTTCCTGCGAGGCTCTAAGATATTCAGTAGTTCTAGTCGCCTTTTGCATTGGGCTATGGAGTCAAGCTCAAAACATCATGCTAAGGAAATACATGCCGACAAGAAAACTATTCTAAAAACGAAAGAAAAACACATGGGATCCAAAGGATCTTATTTATGTACATCCTAGACTAATTAATTTTTACACAGTGCTAGGTGAAAAAAAACTTCCACCATAGCCACTCAAGAAACTTCCTAGCTGGGAATTTGTTTACTCTGTCAATGATTGATAACAAAGAATGCAACTATGAGAGCAGAACAGTTAAATTCTTAAGATTTCCTCCTAATGATGAGGTCAGGATAAAGTTGGGTGGATTCAGAACATGAAGGAAATACAACTCCATGTATTCCTTCATAGGCTCATAGGACAAGCGAAAAACTCCATAAAATTTATAACATGCAACCTTCTCTGCTACACAACTGCTCACACATTGTTGGATTTCTCTGGAAATCTCAGGTGGGTGAGAGGCTGATGCAGGTTGATTGACCTCAGATGATGTCTTCTCACTTACAGGCTCTAGACAGGAGATAAACTACCCCTTTTGTTGCTCCTTTTCTTCTTTATCTTCTCTGAAAACATCTGCTAGCTGAGAGCAAGTAGTCTCTTCATGTGTATCCAAGGATGGCTCTTTCTCTCTATCATGTTTCTCTTGGTAGGATCTTTCGCTTTCATAAGAAGATTGGCAGCCTATGCTTTCTACTTCTGAATACTCTTCAGGGGTAGGTGAGTGAAAAACTCTTTTATCTTGCAAAGAGAAAAGAGCAATATGTTGATTCTTTTCTTCAACCATTTCTTCTTTTAAATCTGAGACAACGGGTGTACTAGGGGTGGAAAATAATGCATCCATAGTTACGCCATAATCAAAGCTATCATCAATCATATCTGGAAGGACTTCTTCTTGGGAAATAGAGAGAGAAAACTTTTCATCTGTATTTTCAAAATACTCACTTTCATCCTTGCTTTCTCTCTCAATCATATCTTCACCGGACTCATCACACGAGGAACACTCTACCATCTACAAAATGTGGAGTGCAAACCTCTTACAACAATCATCAAAAATAAGATGAGCCAGGTAAATCTTCCTGTATTACAAATTAAAATCATCGTGAAAATCCTTCAAAGAATGGATACTAGCAACAAGGAGAGATAGACACCATCCAAGAGCATCTTCTTCTAAAGAAAAACTAAACATCTTGATCCAGACATCCTCGTGAAATAAGTTATGTTCAAGCATGCATACATGAAATTTTAATAAGTGCTCACCAAGATTGTCATGCTTGCTTCCTCTAAATCTCAGAAGATAATCATCCCATTCATTTATAGCCGACACTAGATGTGGACAACCAAATATGGCCAAGAAATTGAAAGGGGAAAAATTATGAGCCAAGATAGCTGAGAGATGTGGCTCCTCCTTTTCTCCTTCATGGCTCTCCCCAAGATCAATTTCACAATCACTATAAACAGGAACCATGGAAGATCTCTTCTCTTCATTGTCTTCGTTGGGATATCCGTCAAAAGTTGTTTGTTCTTGGTCAGTATTCGACATCACTTCTTCATCATAAGCAGGGCTGCCAAGAACATCTAATTCCAAGACTAGAATATCCTCTGCATTTTCTTCATAAGAGCGGCGAGAAAAATCTCCCTTTAATTCCTCTATACTTGTAGAAAGTGATTGTATCATCTCCATCAGCTCCTCCGAGGGATGTCCCTCATCCTCACAACTTTGCCAAGAATGAACTATGTCCTGAACACCATCTCTATACTCCTCACAATAGTTATGACATATTAACTTAGAGGAATAATACTTTTGAAAATGCCTATTGAATGTTGCATGAAATTCCCTTAGGGAGGAAATACTAGCAGGGGGTAAGGAATGATACCATTCACGAGCATCCCCTACTAACAAGAATATGAACATTTTTAATAATACATCCTCATGATGTATCTCCCACTGATGCATGACTTCATGAAACTCACGAAGATGTTGAGCAGGTTTGTCCTCTTTACGCTCTCTAAATATGGGAAAATAATCACCCCATTCATCCATAGTAGGGACAACATTAGGAAAACCAGAAACAATAGAAAAATCAAAAGGAGAAAACCTCTGAGCCAGGATTTTATCCATGGAGTCGCCAGGTGAAGGATATGCAGTAAGAGTGTGTCTGGTCTTTGTTCACCATCAAAGACTAGATATGATTGTTGTGTTCTCCCAAGGGATACAAGGTGTATCCAGAAGCAGCCACAATGAAACAGTGGAGTTGAGACAGTGGAGTCGTCGGGTGCAAGCGCAATCTTCAAAGGTTCTGATTTCTGATGCACCTTCAGAATCAAAAGTTCGTTGTCATTCTACCTAGAGAAAATATTCAATTTTTCCTCTGCAACGATGCCATAAATGTTAGCACTAGAAGTCACCTCTAGATTGCATTGAATATAAGCCCAGTACCCATCAGGTTATATGTCACAGTTAATGGATTTAAAGAGGTCAAATGCGACAGACTCAAGAGAATATTGTTTTAACTCAGAAAACTGGGGAAATATGCACAATAAAATGAGGTCTTGATCAAATTCATCCAGTAATTTGTAGTAAGGGTGAGTAGGAGGAAAAAATTGAGGAGAATATGTAAAGGTCTTCTCTGGAAATCAGGTCTTCCAATAGCCTAAGGAGGAAAAACTCTGAAAAAAATATCCTCTTGAATTCGAAGTTTCAGGAAAATAAGAGCATTAGAATAGAACTGTGATAAAAAAATACATCACAACACAGCCATAACAATCCATGTGAATCCTTAAATCATGGACACTTCAATATTAGAGGCAAACCAGATGGAAAAGGAAGCTTACTTTCATTAAACAAGAAGTCTCACGTCAAATTACATAACCAGATAACTAGAGTGTTTCATTAAAATTTTACAATACGAGAGCCTAGCTCAACCATCAACCATTAAAAAATATAAAAAATACATACATATACTCAAAAATTTGCCCAGCAGAGGCGTGCTCAAGCTTCTCGTCCAATGCCATACGTCTGTATCTTCTCAATCATATTGCGCATGCAGTCTCCTCTGTGCATGCCTTCCCCTGCCAAACAGAAGCTCTGCTCTACCAGTCCTTTTTGGATTTCCATTTATGCGGTGAGACAATGTCTCAACTGCCACCTCACTTTCATGAACTGTCTGCATTGAGATCAGGATGGGCCACACCCTGAACTTCACCATCTGGAGCTTTGTTTGACGCTTGCAGAGAGGAGTTGGCAGGCAGACGTGGACGCTAATGATAGGGAGCTGACGAGATGGTTGGGACTACGTGGACGCCAAACTATCAAATCAGGCCCCCGACTTAGGCTAAATTCCATTTGTGGGTTTCTAAGCCCTTTTTTTTCGCATTTTGACCAAGGTGCCACTTCCTTAGGGGAAAAAAACCCCCTTACAATAATATGTGTTAATAGGTACTATGTCCAATTCCACTTCATCAATAAAATTGACACTTATATGAAATTTAATCTCACATTGTTTTGTTACATTTATCTCTGCATCTTTTTTTACCAAACCCAATGGATAGGGGATAGGATGATCATGAACCTCCAAGGTGATCTTGCTAACCATATCCACTGATATGCAAATAACAAGTGAAATGGATTCGAATAGAGAATCTATCTTGGTTATGTTGAACTAAATCTTGATGTGGAAGAGCTTGGTCATGTCCTTCTCTTCTTGGTGATGAAGACTACTCAGATTCACCTCCTTCTACACAGATGCACGAACAATATTTTCATCCACATCCAAGCTACTTTTAACTTGATTACTAAAATATGTGGCTAGATGGTCCTTTTTATTTCCATCCTTCTTGTGGTTCTTCGGGTTCATCTTTGGATGTAGTTTCCAACATTTTTCCTATGTATGGCCATTAATGGTGCAATGATTGCAATGGTTGTTGAGATATTTACTCTTATGTGAAATGCATGCTATCTTCTTATGTTTTCCCCCTTTCCACTTCTTCTTCCTCTCCTTGGAAGCTTCTTGGTGCTCTTTATGCTTTGAACCACTTGGATGCCCTTTCTTTTGGCTTATGTTTTCCAAGTATTGTGCCTGTACACATGCCTAATCCACTATCCTTGGATTGAAGAGCATCACCTGATTTCATAGATGGTTTTGTAAACCCCCTAGATACTTGAGGAGTACATTTGGGTTCTTGGGAGATATACCCAACATGATGTCCATCTTTTTTAATTCAATGGTGTACTCCTATACACTCTTCCCCTATCTCTTCCTGAAGTAGATCCATTGCATCCATTGATCCTCTACACACTCAATAGGGTAGAAATGGGACTTAATGAAGGTTTTGAAGTCCTCCCAACTAGTTACTGGCATATCACCCTCTAACCTAAGTTTTTCCATGTGGATTTCCCACCAGGTTAAAGCATAGCCCTCTAACTTCAATCTAACAAATGAAATATTCTTCCCTTCATCTATATGGTGAACACTAAAATAAATATCTAGTTGTTGCAACCAATGATTTGATTTTAATGCATCGATCTCACCTTAATATGGATTTATGTCCACTTTCAATTCCAATTTAAATAGGGACTATGAAGGGTTAACGACACTCAAACTCAACTGCTCTTTCTTGGATTCTTTCTACAAATCCTTTCCTAAGTCTTTCCAATCTCTTGATTTCCCCTCCAATCTGATCTATGAGTTAGAGCCTCCATCATCTCTGAACGATATGAGCTTGATTACTAGAGCCTCCATGGGGAGGTTCATATTGTGAATGATGTCAACAACTTGTGCTTCCAATCGCTCAAATATCTCTTCTACTATATTTTGAGGGTTATTATGAACATACTTGTCCGATATGGCTAAGGTTTCTATGAATTATCATTAAGATGATTCCTAGATCATGCAACTTCCCACAAATAACCAAAAGAAATACCTTCTCTAATACCAATATGATCTATAAATTTTCATGGATATTGCACTGGAACAGTTCGTCACAACAAATCTGATAAATAATTGAAATCTTTATTATTAAGGTTATTTTTCCTTTAGATTTCCATAATATTTAGTTACTGATTTTTTTCTTATGCTTGAAATAGATACAATATGGAAAATGCATAATAGTAAAATACAATCACACCATCCACAAATAAACACAATATATGACCTGGGAAACCCAATACGAGAGAGAACCCAACTAGAAGGTGAGATTTCTCTGCTCTCTTTTCTCTGGTATAGAAATTATTCAAGTACAAAGATAGAGGAACTCTCTATGGTTTAACCCTGAAAAAGGTCATTTGATGCTTCAAAATGGCCTCAAAAGGTTTTAGACCCCAATTTTCTAAACCGGGACCTACCACTAAAATGGCCCTACAAATTGATTCCTCCAATTTTTTCCACTTTGAAATGGTCGAGATAGATGACAAACAATATAATGACCCAATATGGATCAAAATATCCTTAAGTAAGTGCATTTTTCTTCCAGATACTGGTTCCTAATGTGTTTGAGTACCCCTTCATCTTCTTATGAAATTTTAGGGTATTCTTTTTGAAAGATCAAGGTGAACATGGGAGATAAAAAAATAATAGCATAAACCCTTTTGTAGTTTGTTTCCAATAAGTCCCCACAATATTCATGAATATGGATCATTGAACTTGTCCATTTCCACCCTATCCCTTGGAATGTGGATGGTTTAAAAGGGGGAAACCAAGTGGTTCAAAGGAGTTAGACCACCATGGAGCTTCCAATAATGGAAAGAAGAAGATGGGTAAGTTGGAAAATAAGAAGACTTTCATTGTTGCATTGGACGGATTCTAACCACTATGACCATTGCAACATTGATAGTTACATTAAATTAAATGTTTAGAAATTGCACCCAATGTTGAATTTGAAGAATCACAAGGAGTAGGCCAAGAAGTAGAATATTTTAGTGGAAGCTAGAAAGTATATCATAAGAATCTCAAATGTGGATGAAAATGTTGTGTCTACACCAATGTAGAATTAGGTAAAGCAGAGTATCCTCCATCACAAATAGGATAAGGTGACATGCCAAACTTGTTCCATATCAATATTTAAATTAAGAAGATCAAGCTCGATGCATTGTTTGATATCGGTTCCATGTCCAAACTCATTATCGAGTACCATTATGGGAATTATAAGGTAAACAATGGGCCTCCAAATAAAAAATGTACTATCAAAAGAAACTTTAAAAGAACCAATAAGATTCAAGATGATGATGCATGTTAGTGTCCTATAACAGGTTGTTAGAGTCTTGGTCTGAATTCAATGTGTATTGGAGGGTAAGGTCATGAAATTGGTCTTAAAAATACTATGGTATCATCTAGGTGAATAAGTCAGTGTGTTTTATGATTAAGAAGGATCTTATAATAAATTTTGATTCATGTCAAATAAGTTAGGATGTCTTTGGTGTCCACTTTGTCCTAAAGACCTATGGGTTGTTAGCTCATCAAAAAGGTCATGATGAGGGGTCATGTAGGTCAATCATAATCATTTAGAGTCAGTATTGTCATGTACAACGAATCTCATGAAGTCAGATCCATTTGTGTCATGTGACATCACTAAGAAAGTAGAGCACTGCACAAACCCTAAATTCACCTGTTTGCTGCGAAACTGTTGTTGTTGCGTTTTCACCCTACAAAATCCCTTTCCTCTCATTCTAACAGCCAAAACAACATACACCAACATCATGACGACTCCAGAAGGAAAAAGGAAGGCGACCAAATGTGGTGACATTGTCAGAATTGAACCCCTGGAGTTTGATTAACTAATTTTTTGCTATTTTGACCTTTTTTGGAAAGTTGCATATCAAAAACCCTAATTATTGAAATACCCTAGAAATTTGAAGATTACATGCATGTGCATAGTGATTTTGGATTTATAGTGGAATATTACAGGTGATGACATCATACTTCTGCCCATACATATGGTGGAGTTTTTTTGTTTTGGGATATGAGTTGTAAATGCATAATTTGCAGTTGTGCGACAACCTTGTTGCGCAACTATGACAGTCTTGTTTTTGAGCAGCAAAAAGGGGTTTTTGTTGTTAGTTTCAACTCAAAGAATAATCAAAGGGATAATAAGGATAGGTCTATTGAGAATGCAACAACTTAAGTAATGTATCAGTTAGAGGTTATGTGATTTCATTTGCTACAATTTGGCACAATAGGGTTTTGAGATTTTAAGAAGCACGTGTCATTTTGAAGGAGGTACGAGGAATTATAGGACACCCAATCATCTTTATAAGGACACAATCATCATCAACCTTCGTCATCTATCAACCTAAGTAAAAAATAATGCACAAAGTGTGAAAAGGATTTTCTGCTGCGCAAGTTAGGTGTGTTTCTGCTACAGGCTCTTGTTGCACAACAACCTTGATGCGCAACTGTGATAGAGCATGTTGTGCAAATGACTATTTTAGAAGTCAAACTAAAATTAAGTTTTTGACCAAATAGAAAGGAATTTTCGAAAACTAAAATATTTTTTTTTCAATAACATATGAAGTAACAAAAACATCTCTTAGTTTTTACACAACTATCAAAGTTTGGGAGATATGATGTCATATTTGAGGCCTATTTTCCATAATTTCGCCAAGCCAAATTTGCTGATAAAGTTCTAGAATTTTTTGAAATTCGACTTGGTGGACCTCCAACTCCCCAAATTGATTTGGATATTGAATCTTGAATATTCTTCTCTCAAATACCATGATTTTCTCTTCAGTTAGCCCATTTTAAGAGAGTCAAAGGTCAGATCCTAGATAATAGGATATGGACATGTTTTGCAAATATCTTATCCCTAAAGCATTGTAAAAATTCTCTATCTTTGGAAAAAGATGGATTTCAACCCCCTTAGGCTAGAATATGATATTTTGTTATATATTGAATGAGGAGAGAGGTCCAAAGAGGGGGAGAGGGTGAGAGAAAGACTACTGTACTTGCATATTATTTTGAGAATCAATAAAATTATCAGTGCAGAAGTCCAAAACTACCTTTTTCAGAGATTCGCATGCCTATGTTTATCAGTTTGTACCTTCTTATGTGTATGTGATTCCTTCTTTCATATTTCATTTCAATATATGTTATTTTGTATTTAATTGGAAAGTATATGAATGGAATTCATTCTGTGATTGATGATTTGTTCATCACAATTAAATATTTCATTTATTTCCTCTAAAGTTGCATTTGAAATTCATCCAGTGATAGGTTCTTCGAATATAATGGGATGTTAATCTCATTTATACTACCATACTACAACGAAAAAGTAACTAAGATGATATAGTCCATCTTGTCTCTATTTTAGTTTTTTCCATTACCAGTCACTGAGAATTATCCTTTACACTTAATTTTGAATCCATGCCCAAAGAATTTTCTCTCTCCACTTCCATCAACCATTTCCTAAAATTTATCTTGATCTAGAGATCTAGCCACCGAGTGTAAGACAAATCAATCATTTCAGTGACTGATTTGAAAGAGAGATCCCTCTCTGGAGTTGGAAGGGATAGCTTCCAGCCTACAAGTTGGTTTGTGATTACCTTGGTATTTTTCCTCCCGCAGCCAAGGGAAATTATGGAGTGATAACAATGTCAACCATAAGGGTAACTATTTTTGAAGGGAAAGGAAGAAAATTGTTTTCTTAATCATATTTTTGACTCATCTCCTTATAGGATTACTCAAATTTCAAGCATAGGTACTCGTTGGATGTGAAATTAATTTTCACATCCAATGAGTACCCATTTTGCCTACTTTTGATAGACCCATAGTGAGATAAAATGGAAATACATGGAAAAAATATGTTTATTCAAATAAACAATTTTTTCCCCATGTATTTCCAGTTTATCTCACTGTGGGTCTATGAAAAGTAGGAAGAGTGGGTACTCATAGGATGCATAATTAAATTTTGCATCCAACTAGTGCCACTATGCCTACTTTTGATAGACCCATAGTGAGATAAAATGGAACATGGAAAAATGTGTTTATTTGAATAAACACATTTTCCATGTATCTTCAGTTTATCTCACTGTGGGTTTATCAAAAGTAGGTAGAGTGGGTACTTTTTGGATGCAAAATTTAATTATGCATCCAACTAGTGCCTATGATTTAAATTTGAGTAAACCTATAACAATATGAGTTGAAAATATGATTAAAAAAAGTAGTTTTATTTCTTACCCTTTGAAAATACATAACTCTTATTTTATTATTTTCCTTAAGAGGACCATTTTAGACCTCAAATTTCGTCGAATGCTATTAAATCAGCTTGGTTTAGACATGCATGATCACCCTCATCCATGCCCTTTGGTATGGGTGAATAAATATGTAGAGTTGAACTTTACCAAGTAGTGCAAGCTTAGGCTTGCCATCCATGCAAATTTATTGATGAAATAGAAGTCAATGTAGTGCCTCTTGATTTTTGTGATGTAGTGTTTGACATCCCCTAGATGTTTATGAGGGATGATGTCTCCACGAGAAGGGAATACAATATCACCTAATCAAGGGTGGTAAATCTTTTAACATCGATGCATACAAAAGGAATTTTAAGATATATTCGTTGAGTTGATACCAAGATAAGACATTGACTAACTCAGTAAACAAGTATTTACTTTCCTTGAGACAAAATAAAAAATACATTGACTCAACAAATTGAAGGTATCCTTGGAATGATGTATGAGAGAATATAAGTGATAATTGGAAGAGATTTAACAAGCATACAAAGAAGTTTTCCAAGGTCCAAAAGGAAATTCACTCAAGAGGGAATGGAGCATGAGATACAATTACTACCAACCAATTATTTACCAAACAAATGACTATATAGGAAATCCATATTAGACTCAAATGAAGTGAAGAAGTAGTTGTAGGAGTTGTTGGAGCAAGGAGTCATAATACCAAGAACTAGACTATGTGGTTCCCTTTCCATTTTAGTACCTAATAAGAATGGGGCTTGGAGAATATGCATTGGCTATAGATATCTAAATAAGACCACTCTCAAGAATTGATAACCTTCACTTGGATCAATGACTCGTTAGATTATCTACACCATGCAAGGTACTTCACCTAGTTGTATCTTCAATTTGGATATCATTTAGTCCATATCAAGGAAGAATATACTTAGAATATTTCCTTCCAAATGAAGCAAGGTGTGTATGAGGGATTAATAATAACTTTTGGTTTGAGTAATACATCATCTAAATTTATGCATTTAATGAATGATGTATTACATCCATTCATAGATTCATTTGTTATAGTATACTTGGATGACATTTTGATATTTAGTTCTACTTAGGAAGAACCATTGAACATTTGAAGTAGGTATCATAGACACTAAGGAAACATCGACTATTAACAATCATAGAGAAGTGTGATTTTTTTAAGTATTCCTTGGTGTGCTTGGAGAACATGATTGGTGGAGGCGAGTTGAAGATATATACTCCAAATATAGAAGCCATCCATAAATGAATCACTCCTATTAATTTCATAGAATCTAGGAGTTTTGTGGGATCTTCCCAATATCTAAGAAAGTTCATAGTATAATTTTTTGCTATGGTATGAAAACTTCATGTTGTAATTACTAGTGGTAAAAATTTCAAGTGAGGTTAGAATAAATAGAAATCCTCTGAAGAACTAAAGTAGAAGAATAAGGAAACTCCAATCCTAACACTACCTAAATTGAAGAAGTCATTTGAGGTAGAAAAGGATGCAAGTGGGTATGCCATGGCAACAATGTTATTTCAAGGTGGGATATTGATTTTCTATCATTTAGAGTTATTCCATGAATAAGTATTGAAATAAAATACACGTGACAAGAAAATCTATGCCTTGGTTCAAGAAATGAAGGAATAAAAAAATTATTTATTGGGGAAGGATACCATTATCCATATTGATAACCAACCTATGCAGTACTCGTAGACACAAAGTATGCTCAGAAAAGAAAGATAATTTAAATATATGGGACCTATACAATGATATCATATAGTTATCAAATTAAAGTGTTTCTGGGGCATGTTCCTGGAGGAGGTGAGTTGAAGATAGATCCTCGAAAGACAAAGGCCATCCATAAATGATCCATTCTTATTAATGTCATAGAAGCTATTATTTTTGTGGGATCTTTCCAATATTTAAGAATTTTTCATAGCATCATTTTTTGCTATGGTATGACGACGTTGTGTTGTAATTGTCAATGGTAAAAATTTCAAGTGAGGTAAAAATCAATAGAAATCCTATGAAGAATTGAAGTAGAAGAATAATCAAACTCTAGTCCTAGCACTACCTAACTTGAAGGATTCATTTGAAGTGGAAGAGGATGCAAGTGGGTATGCCATGGGAGCAATGTTTGTTCAAGGTGGGATATTTGTTTGCTATCATTTAGAGATATTCCATGGATAATCACAAAACTACCTTACATATGAAAAATAACTCCAACTACCTTACATATGAAAAATAACTCCATGCCTTGGTTCAAGTAATGAAGAAATGGAAACATTATTTATTGGGGAAGGAGACCATTATCTATATTGATCACCAATCTATGCAGTACTTATAGATCTAGAGCAAGATATAGCAAGTAAGATAATTCAAATAGATGGTACTTCTAAAATAATATCATATAGTTATCAAATAAAATATGGTAACTACCAATAAGTTGGTCGATCTATTATCAAGACGATAAACACCAAAAGTCACATCTTTGGGGGGCATTACACACATGGAGCCACTCATCCATGAAGCATATAAAGAGTAGTATATAGAAGTTGATGAATTCAAGGGACTGTATTAGCCACTGCAATATCAACATGAACACATTGGCATTGATTACCATCTCCAAGATGGATTAATCTACAATATGGGGAATCTTTATGTGTCATAGGAAGAAATAGTAATG
The DNA here is from genome assembly GCA_009831015.1 of Picea engelmannii. Lineage (NCBI taxonomy): Eukaryota > Viridiplantae > Streptophyta > Pinopsida > Pinales > Pinaceae > Picea > Picea engelmannii. The sequence continues at coordinate 674,720 of ML784357.1, forward strand.
CTAATAAGGGAGGCTCATACCTCCAAGGTTGTTGGGAATTTTGGTATTGGGAAGACTATGGCTATGTTGTAGAGGTATGTTTATTTCCCCAAAATGTGGGAATAAGTAGCTATATTTACCATAGACTATATTTTAT
>ML784357.1:688418-723272 GCA_009831015.1 Picea engelmannii
TTTGGCTACAACCAGAAGCAGTTTTGGACCAGAGGGAGCGTCGCCTGCGTCAGAGAACCATCAAGGAAGTGCTCGTACAGTGGAAATATATGACTCCAGCAGATGCCACTTGGGAACCAACTACCATTCTGCGGTAGTTTCCACATCTCAAGCCTTGAGGACAAGGTTGTTTTTAAGGGGGTGGACATGTTAAGGTCCTAACCCGCACATGGGTAGATTAATGTATTCGGATGTAATAAAGGTCAATATTAATAAGAGCTTTCAATAAAAGAGAATTAGGCGGATGTAATAAGACCTAATAGAAGCTTCCGCTTCTAGAAGGATCTTCCTCTAGATGCTTCTTTTTAGTATAAATAGGAGTCGAGGGTATGAGAACCCTAGCTTGGATATTATTGTAACAGAGCGCTGCTCGATTGGAGGTTGCCCCCTCGAAGAGGCCTGTGAACATTGCTATATGAATCAAGTGCTATTTATGTTCAAGTGCTATTTCTGTTGCTATTTCGTATATCATTTCTGTGTATTGTGAAGATTATGCTGGATATTTTACTGTTATTCTATTATTTCTAGCATTTCGTTTATGTTCTGCATATTTTATATATCTGGTATCTTGAACCCTTTAAGCATGCAATGGAGTGTGATGTAAATCTTGTTGTGAATGAAGCGTTGCCAACATCTTTTTTCTTTTTAGAGATAAGCTACCCCATTCTGCTAGTTTGTTTTCTACAGTGTTTTTCTATCTTATTCATTAATATAAATTGGGTTTCACTGTATTTCTTTGTTCTCTGTTATATTTTTGTGTATTTCATTGTTATATCTCTATTATATTTCTTCCTTCATGTAGTTCTCACAATAATCTGGATCAATGGTATCAAAGCAGTATGCTCCTTGTCGTTTCTCAGAGAAAGTTCCCAATGAGATCAGGGTATAGAGATTTGGTTCTTGAGCTAGTTTCACTTAAGGAAAATTGCTCTCGCTAGCCCAAGTGACCTCCCATGGTGGAAGAAAAGAGAGATGACATAGTAGGAGATCCTTTCAAGACATTGCTTGAGGAAGCCGTTAAGCGATAGAGGAATGAGATGATGGAAAAATTCACTAAGATCCTTTGAAGACTATCGATGGTGGAAGCTGAGGCATCTTCGATAAGAAACCATTTTGGAGGTGTGACTCCCTTCAAGGTATAAGTAAATTTTGATATCCCCTTATTTGAAGGACATATAGATGTAGATTCTCTAGAAAAATGGTTGAATATGATAGAATGTTATTACTCTATCCGGAAGAAAAAAAAAATTGATAGTGAAAAGATAACCTTTGCACTCCTTAAATCCCTTCCCCATGTTAGAACTTGGTGGGAAGGTTACTGGGAGAGATACGTCGTAGATGAATCTACACCATTCGGGAGAGAACCCACTTGGGCGGCCTTTGTAGATTCCTTAAAGGAGGAGTTCTACCCTATTGTAAATATGATGACCAGTACATGAGATGAACGACTCTGCATTGAAAAAGAGACCAAACAATGCCAGAGTACACTAACATATTTTGTACCTTGTGCTCAAAACTGGGTATCAAATACTCCAAGAGGGACCTAGTTTTGAGGTATCGTAGTGGTTTGCATAGGTACATAAAAATAGAGATGGATTCCTTGGACATATCCTCACTGGGAGTTTCTTATCGATATGCAGTCAAAATCAAGCAGAAATTCAAGCAATAGAGTAAGTGGGAGTTTGTGTTTGAAAATATGCCACAATAGAAGCATGGAAAAGGCAACCTTAACTCACATAATGAAGGACAAATCACCATGGAATGCCAACCTAAAGAGATCCAGTCCAATACGCGGGAAAATAAGGGTAACAAGACGTTTAAGAAAGACACCGGAAAGTGGTGTGAGTTCCATAAAATCCCCTGACACAACATCGATGAATGTCCCTTGAAATAGTCATTAGTGGCTGAGCTCAAAGAAAAATAATCAGAACTTGAATCATACTTTGGTTCAGAGAAAAATAAAGGGAAACATATCATCAATGCAGTACCCACTACTACCATCACGGCCACAACAATACAAATAGAAGAACTAGAGGAGCATGAGGAGGGGGAACACCTCTTCCACTCGCAAATATGGGTAAAGGGGACCCCAATACATTTCATTGTTGACAACGAGAGTCAAAAGAAAATGATCTCATCCGAGGTTGTCAAGATATTAAATTTGTCGATGATTACACACCCCCAACCATACACCATCAGATGGTTGAGCCAGGGACGAGACATCTATGTTCTCCAACAGTGTCTCCTTTCCTATGACATTAATCCCTTCAAGGATGAGGTAGTGTGTGATGTTTCCTCAATTGAATTATATGATGTTATTTTAGGACAACCATATATGTGGAAACGTCATTCTATCTATGAGTCTCGACCTCGTAGTGTCATTGTTTGAAATATCCCAAATCCCTCGGATATGGATATTTATTGTTGCGCTTGTGATTTGTCTACAAATATGATACTCTGGGGGTTTATGGATGTATTTTAAAGGATTATGATTGTGATTTTGTGGTGTTTATATGTTTATAACATGCATTCAATTTTTTTGGAACCAAGAGCAACTCAAAAGCTTCTACTAACTAAAATAACGAGAAATATAGTATTGCATGCAAAAAATAAAGGAAATAACCTCGGCTAGATATTGTAGATGACGTCATATTCTATAAGGAATGGATCTACTTAGTTACTCAACCTACACTCAATGAGTAACTAAATAGATCCATTCCTTATAGAATATGATGTCATGCAATACCTAGTATCTATCATCCACCACTTTCCCATCCATTACCTCATAGGTGAATCTATTATTGGATTACTCTACTAGCAAGTGTGACTTCCAGTCTGTGCATATATCCATCATCAAACAACTCGTTGGCCTCCTGGATAAGGATTCTACTATGAAATTCCTTTTACCTTTAACATACTCAATGTCAAAGTCAAAGGCTTGGATGTTAGAGACCCATTTATGCTGCCTCTCACTGAAATATTTCTAATCCAGGAAACACTTCATATTGTTGTGATCTGTCTTCACCAAAAATATGTTTCCTACCAAATAATGTATGAACTTCGTCAATGCATGCATGATGGATAAAATTTCCTTGTCTTATATATAATAGAGTCTCTCTGACTCATTGAGATTCTTACTCCAAAAAAATAATGGGCTGACTTCCTTACATCAAAATTTCTCCAATTCCCACTACTGACACATCACACTCTAGAACAAAAGGATATGAAAAATTGGGAAGGGTTATGATGCAGGAGCATCGCTCCATGCTAGCCATCCAGCCATCCAGCCACGTCAGCGCGCATGCATTTCAAAATCTGAAGGGAGGCGCAGCCTCATTTGAATTTGAAATGAATGTAAATTTAATGTGCTTAGGTTGTTGAGCCAGGAATGTCGTGCCTTTGTGCAGACGTTAGATAGGATCGGCTTTAATGCCAAGATCGGCTGAGACCTAGATCCATACACTGGACTAGACAACCATTGAATGTACTTTATTAGAGTAGGTGAACCTAGAGGGAAGCGCACCATTGAGTCCCTCAGGTAAGAGAGATTTTGGGAGATCTCATTTGGAGTAGATAGGATGGTTGTATGAGAGAGCTAGAGAGAGCTCGAATAAAACCAGTGTAAAGATACAGGCATTTGCCATTGTTAATATAATAGAGTAGTTTTTCCTGCATTATTCTGTCTTATATGCATGTCTGTGTGTGTTCTTTGTATATGTTGTGAAGGTATATTGTAGTTGTGCATTCTGCAGGAGTTTGTGTGATTTCAGGATTGAAGGTCTTTGAGGCTTCGCACCAGGTGGGTGTGACATAACGCTGAGGGTTCTGAGAGCCGGTGCACCGAGGATGCATTTATGAACTCTGCGGAGTCAGACAAAGACGTGCTGAGGCACAGAGACTGAAGTCAACAATTCAAGAGGAAGACCTCAAGGTTGTTGAATACCTTGGAGACAAGGTTATGTAGCTGGAACACAGTTGCAGACAGAACTTTGTTGTAAGTTCTGTAGAGCTCTGCCAGGTGGGCATTGAGCGTAAGAATGAGGTGTTGAAGGAAGAACTCTGTTGAGAGTTCGAAGATAGAAGTCAGAAGCTCTGAGGAGTTCTGAGAAGCTCTGCCAGGTGGGCGTTGAGCGTGTGTGTGCAAGGAATTCACAGAGGAAGGAAATCTGCTGTGAGTTCAAGGATATAGAATCACTGAGGATTCTAGAAGGCTTTTCCAGGTGGGCATCAAGCGAGTGGATAGGTGCACAAGGACCCAAAACTGTTGAACGTTCTGTGGAGAAGATACTCTGCCAGGAGGGCGTCAAGGAAGTGTGCAGATAGGTACAGAGGTGAAGAGAACTCTTTGAGTTCTGTGTTGTGAAGGGAGAGTCCACTGAAGGACCTTCACTGGGTAGTTGAATACCCAGAAGTACTCAAGAAGAAGCTTGAGCAAAAGGATAGCCAGGAGGGCATCCATTTCATTCTCCATCTGAGGGAGAAGAAGGATAAAATCCCAAGGAATCTGAATGTTCGAAGAAGCTCAGGAGAGATAGGGTGGTATACATGCAAAGACTCTATAGGAGGTAGAGGTAAAACCTCCAAAGGTTTGAGAAGAACAAGCTCAGGAAGGGCAGTGTTTCATTCGCGCGCGAGGCCCGAACTCAAGGAGCTCATGGAGGAAGAAGAAAACAAAGGTTGAGACCTTTGAAAGAGTGAAATTCTCCCAAGTGCAGGGAAGAAAGAGCAGAAGCTCAGGAGGAGCAGTGACAGTTGTTCGATCGGTAGGAGAAAATATCTGGATCATTGAGGAGATTACGTCCAGGAGGAGCCACAGCAAGTGGAAACGACGACGAGGATCTGGGCCATTCGTTGGGAGCAAACGCGTGTCACGAGATTACCCACATCGGGAACTCGGGAGCTAGAGGTTGGAAGAGGAAGTCATTCAACTTCACGAGTGGCGAGGAGGCGAGAGCTCCGTGTTGCGGGCTTGGATGACGTCATCTCGGGATATCGACACTCGAGAACGGTGGGGGGCCACAGGAGTCGGCAAGAGGACAGGTGACACCTCACATCTTGGGAGCTCGTAAGAGGAAGGATTAAGAGATTGGCGTCAAAGGTCACGAGACGCGAGGTCACAAGGCAGCAAAGTGGTGAGAGATTGTGAGTGTTCATCTGAAGGGACAGGTGTCAAGGAGCGAGAGATCTCATGAACTCAGAGCTCGCAGGGTGAACGCACAAGTTCTTGGCATTAAAAGTCGCGAGACGCGAGTTTGCAAGTTTCAGCATTTCGGTGCATTGGGTATCGGAGGTTGGAACCCCGAGTGATTGGTGTCGTGAATTACGAAAACGCGATAGAGTGGAGTCCCGATAGTGGAGGTGAGAGGAAGTCCACGTTGACCAAAGCCATCGGGTCTCGGAGAATTGAGGACCTAGAGATAGACCGTGAAATCACGAAGCTGCGAGTTCCAATTCCTCGATAAGCAAAAGAAGAGGGGTCGTGCGAGGTAAATTGTGGGTGTAGATTTCCCGAAAGGGAAATAGAAGAGCCTTTGAGTTCTTCGAGCCGAAGGAGAAAGAAGATATTGTGAGTGTGATCATGCTCCGAGGAGTGCGGTTACATCATGTTTGGTATCAGAGCTAAGATATCATGTCTGTATATTTCAGGTAGGAGGAGCCAGAGGAAAGAAGCACTCTGATACATGTCATCAAGTGGTATCAGAGCGGGAACTTCATCTGTATATTTTGGGTGAAGAGAGAGGAGAGAACAGAAGAAAGAAGACAGAGCGTTGGAGGACTCTATAATGATTGTTTGCAGGTAGGCAACGATCAAAGAGGCAGTCAACAGGACTGTAGGATGAAGCTGGAACACTCAGAGATGCAGAGTGACATCAGCAGATCTGTCAGGAAGGCAGACAGGAACAGCAGCACGACTACTGAAGGCCATAGGTCTGTTGGACGGAAGAAGCTAGAGCTGATGAGCGCAACAGAAATGGATAAAGAGCTCGCTGACATAAAGCAATAAATGGAGGAGTTCAAAATGAAGATGAGGCAGGATAAGAAAGCCAAGCAGAGATGGGTTTATGAATGGCCCATGAAGACACAAAAGGTGAAATGGCCAGTCAGGGAGCTGATGATCAAAGGACAGCAGAGGTTGTTGAGAAAATGGTTGAGGTATGATGAAAACCTCAAGGCCATAGAAGAAAATATGGTTTGTCACTGTTGGCCAGAGACTGGAAAGAGTCTCGATGATTAGGATGATGAAGAAGATAAATTGGGATCATCTGAGGATATCATAGACTGCCAGGAGAGTAGTGAAAGGTTTCCATATTTCCAGATGGGCAAGGGAACAGAAATGAGATCGGCTGATGATCTCGAAGACTGCCATGAAGGCAGAGAAGAAGAAATTCCAGATTTCCAAGAGGGAAACAGATTGAGATCAGCTGAGGGTCTCAAAGACTGTCATGAGGAAAATGAAGGAATTTTGCATTGCCAACTGGGCAATGATTAGAGATCATTTTGGGATCTCTAAGACTGCTAGGAGGGCAGTAGAAGCATCAAATACTACCAGGAAGGCAGCAGAAGAATATTAAACTACCAGGTGGGCAGAGATGAAATTGCGAGGCCATATGAAGGTCTCATGGGCTTGATGGAGAGTTCAATTCAGCAAGGAGTGCTGATGAAGATGGGATCGGTTGATGTCATGGTCTGTCAAGGAAGCAGCGGAAGCATCTCATATTGCCAGGTGGGCAGGGATGAGCAGATGAGACTATCTGAGAGTCTCATAAACTCGGAGGTGAGTTTAGGTCAGCAGGTGCAACTGACAGAGGATGAATATCGGAATGATATTCTGATGATTAGGGGAATTTCAATATTCCTGCCATTTGCCCAAGAGGACGCAGAAAATTGTATTGCAGATACAACAACAACAGGGGAATAGTCACAACTGAAGATGACTGTCGAGGAGGAATTGGAGCAGACTTTGGAAGCTGCCCAAGTAGAAGGAGAAAGCGAGCATTCTGAGGAGTGTCTCAGCATATTCAGCAAGGAAGATGAGAGAGTTGTAGCATTGAAGCTAGCAGCAAAAGAAGTTAAGGCGCGAGTAGATAGAATTATCACTCCATGGGAGATGGAGCTAGAGATACTGGAGGATTGGTTAAACAATCCAGAGCCAGCAAGAGAACTGGCAGAATTTGAGCTGTCAGGGAAGAGGATGATTGAGCAGCAGGGCAGTCAAGAAGGGACTGTAGAGTTGAAGTCTGCAGTAGAGTGGCAACTTGAGGCCATAGATGAAGAGGGAGATGAGGATGAAGATGAAAAAGATGGCATGGGAGATCATAGCGATCTTCGAAATGGCCAAAAAATTTTGCAGCTGAGGAGACTGCAACAACAGAGCCAGCCACTGGAGAAGATGGACGAAGTGATCAAGGAAATAAGAGAGTTGATGTCGAAGTCAGCAGGCACTGCTAGCGAGGAGCAGCTGGACAGAAGGAAAGAAGCAGTAGCAGCGCAGCAGCAGCAGCAGCAGAATGGAGCAGATGGAAAGCTCCAAAGACTTGTTTGGGATCTAGGATGATTCCAACAGCTAAAGAGGAAGCTTATGAGCAGGAGCTCATGATTTTTGCAGCTGTAGAGTATGATACAGGAGCATCGCTCCATGCCAGCCAGCCAGCCATCCATCCACGTCAGCGCGCATGCATTTCAAAAGCTGAAGGGAGGTGCAACCTCATTTGAATTTGAAATGAATGTAAATTTAATGTGCTTAGGTTGTTGAGCCAGGAAAGTCGTGTCTTTGTGCAGACGTTAGATAGGATCGGATTTAATGCCAAGATCGATTGAGACCTATATCCATAAGCTGGACTAGACAACCATTGAATGTACTTTATTAGAGTAGGTGAACCTAGAGGGAAGTGCTCCATTGAGTCCCTCAGGCAAGAGAGATTTTGGGAGATCTCATTTGGAGTAGATAGGATGGTTGTATGAGAGAGCCAGAGAGAGCTCGAAGAACACCAGTGTAAAGATACAGGAATTTTCCATTGTTAATATAACAGAGTAGTTTTTCCTGCATTATTCTGTCTTATATGCATGTCTGTCTGTGTTCTTTGTATATGTTGTGAAGGTATATTGTAGTTGTGCATTCTGCAGGAGTTTGTGTGATTTCAGGATTGAAGGTCTTTGAGGCTTCGCACTAGGTGGGTGTGACAGAACCCTGAGGGTTCTGAGAGCCGGTGCACCGAGGATGCATTTATGAACTCTGCGGAGTCATACAAAGACGTGCTGAGGCACAGAGACTGAAGTCAACAATTCAAGAGGAAGACCTCAAGGTTGTTGAATACCTTGGAGACAAGGCTGTGTAGCTGGAACACAGTTGCAGACAGAACTTTGCTGTAAGTTCTGTAGAGCTCTGCCAGGTGGGCATTGAGCATAAGAACGAGGTGTTGAAGGAAGAACTCTGTTGAGAGTTTGAAGATAGAAGTCAGAAGCTCTGAGGAGTTCTGAGAAGCTCTGCCAGGTGGGCATTGAGCGTGTGTGTGGAAGGAATGCACAGAGGAAGGAACTCTGCTGTGAGTTCAAGGAGACAGAATCACTGAGGATTCTGGAAGGCTCTGCCAGGTGGGCATCGAGCGAGTGCATAGGTGCACAAGGACCCAGAACTGTTGAACGTTCTATGGAGAAGATACTCCGCCAGGAGGGCATTGAGGAAGTGTGCAGATAGGTACAGAGGTGAAGAGAAATCTTTGAGTTCTGTGATGTGAAGGGAGAGTCCACTGAAGGACCTTCACTGGGTAGTTGAATACCCATAAGTACTCAAGAAGAAGCTTGAGAAAAAGGATAGCCAGGAGGGCATCCATTTCATTCTCCATCTGAGGGAGCAGAAGGATAAAATCCCAAGGAGTCTGAGTGTTTGAAGAAGCTCAGGAGAGACAGCGTGGTATACGCACGAAGACTCTACAGGAGGTAGAGGTCAAACCTCCAAAGATTTGAGAAGAACAAGCTCAGAAAGGGCAGCATTTCATTCGCGCGCGAGGCCCGAACTCAAGGAGCTCGCGGAGGAAGAAGACAGCAAAGGCCGAGACCTTTGAAAGAGTGAAATTCTCCCAAGTGCAGGGAAGAAAGCACAGAAGCTCAGGAGGAGCAGTGACAGTCATTCGATCGGTAGGAGAACAGATCTGGATCATCCAGGAGATTGCGTCTAGGAGGAGCCACAGCAGGTGGAAACGACGATGAGGATCTGGGTCGTTCATTGGGAGCGGACACGTGTCACGAGATTACCCACATCAGGAACTCGGGAACTGGAGGTTGGAAGAGGAAGTCATTCAACTTCACGAGTGATGTGGAGGCGAGAGCTCCGTGTTGTGGGCCTAGCCGACGTCATCTCGGGATATCGGCACTTGAGAACGGTGTGGGGCCACAGGAGTCGGCAAGCGGACAGGTGACACCTCGCATATCAGGAGCTCATAAGAAGAAGGATTAAGAGATTGGCGTCAAAGGTCACGAGACGCGAGGTCACGAGGTAGCGAAGTGGTGAGAGATTGTTAGTGTTCATCTAAAGGGACAGGTGTCAAGGAGCGAGAGATCTCACGAACTCGGAGCTCGCAGGGTGAATGCACAAGTGCTTGGCATTAAAAGTCGTGAGACGCGAGTTCGCGAGTTTCGGCATTTCGGCGCATTGGGTATCGGAGGTTGGAACCCTGAGTGATTGGTGTCACGAATTATGAAAACGCGATAGAGTGGAGTCCCGATAGCAGAGGCGAGAGGAAGTCCACGTTGACCAAGGCCATCGGGTCTCGGAGAATTGAGGACCCGGAGATAGACCATGAACTCGCGAAGCTGGGAGTTCTGATTCATCGATAAGCAAAAGAAGAGGGGTCGCACGAAGTAAACTGTGGGTGAAGATTTCCCGAAAGGGAAATAGAAGAGCCTTTGATTTCTTCGGGCCGAAGGAGAAAGAAGATCCTATGAGGGAAATCGTGCTCTGAGGAGTGCGGTTGCATCAGGTTAGAACATGGCACATGCTCATAACCTCCTTCATTCTCTTCAACGTGCGTTGTGATTCCTTGGTCCACTGAAAATTGTCCTCCTTTGTCAGATCAATGAGTGGCACTCCCAACTGTGAAAATCCCTTCACCAACCACCTATAGTAACTGCACAACTTAAGGAATCCATTCAACTCTGTGATGTTCTTGGGTGTTGGCCAACTGCGAATGGCCCTGATATTCTCCTAATGTAACTGTAATCCCTGTTCACTGATGATGTGTCTCAACTATAGGAGTTCTCTCGCACTTGGATTCCTTGGCATATAATGATTGAGTCTGCATAATGCTTAGGACCTCCTCCAAGTGTGCCAAATGTTCAGCCTAAGTCTTTTTGTATATTAGTATGTCATCGAAGAATACCAAAAGTTACTTCCACAACTATCCTATAAAAATGTGATTCATACAAGACAAGAATGTGGCAGGTGCATTGGTCAGCCCGAAAGGCATGACCAAGAACTTAAAGTGCCCAAAATGACATTGAAAATATTTCTTCTCTATGTCCTATTCTCTGATGTTGATCTAATGGTAACATGAGCATAGATCTATTTTGGTGAAGAAAAATTCCCCATCTTGCTTGTCCATCAACTCGTCTATGCGCAGAATGGGGTGCATGTTCTTGATCTTCTTCTTATTAAGGAACCAATAATCTATGCACATACTCAATGTGCCATTCTTCTTCAGTACCAATACAACTGAAGAAGTGAAAGGAATCGTGTTGGGCTCGATGTGCCCCATTGCAATCAATTCCTTGATTTCCTTCTCAATCTCATCCTTGAATATTTTAGGGTATTTATAAGGTGTAGTGATCACTGGTGTTGCCCCCACCTCAAGCTCAATAGTATGCTCAAACCCTTTGTTTGGTGGTCCCCTTGGTGGTATCAATCCAAATATTGGCTCATACTGAATCAGAAGTTCCTTGATCTCTGCATGATACTACTCTTTTCCATCTGAATCTCTCTTGGTGGTAATCAGGCACTCGAAAGCATATGCTATGTCACCATGTCAGAACATCCTCTCCATCCTCTTGGATGACACTTCCCATGGTTCTTATGTATACATGACCCTCAAAACTACCCTCGACCCATTGGTGTCTGAGAAATTCATATTCAAGGTATAACCACTGAATATAACCACTGAAAATCTCTCCCAGTGAATATAACCACTGAACTCCCAATACTACATCTGTGTTTGATAAGTCAACTACATAGAATGTATGTGTCACTGTTTAGTTTCCTATATTGACCTCTAGGTCTAGAATCATATCCAAGCATGTATTGGTATACCCATCTTCCACGGTTGTTGTAAACCCCTCAAAATCCTCAGTGTCTAACCCCTTTGGGCTAGTAAGGCTACATCTATGAAGTTATCATTTTCCCCAGTGTTTACCAATGTTGTGATGTGACGTCCCTATTTGGTGAAGGTCATATGTTTATGCACTACATCCCCCATGTATCTAATGCACATGATATCATCCTATAGGGTGTGATTCTCCTTAACCCAACCTCAATGAAAAGCATCACCAACTGGTGCTCAAATATGTTGGAAACTGCAACTTATTTCTGCTCAAACTCTTTGATGAAGGCCTTGACCGATCCAATCTACCTCAACTGTGTCAAATCCATGAAATGGAGCTCTGAATCCCTCCTGTCAAACCTCTCCATCAAATTCTCGATGAACTCCAAGGGGGATGTGATGTGGTTGTGACGCAAGGTCACCAGCCCATGTTACCACCACTCATGGGATTCCCCCTCAAACTGAAATGTAGAGAAACTAATTTCCTATGAATCTGACATCTTATTGGGCTTGAAATATCTGTTAATCTTCTACATTCATGTTTGAGCAGAACATTTATCTTAACCGTTGAAAGAGGGGATTATCAATTTCTTGAATTTCGTAATAAAATATATGTTTTTTTGTTGCATGTTTCCCTTCTACGCCTCCCTAGGTTTGTTTTAATAATAGATTGAACAATAGTCCATCAGACTCATGTATGCATGAAACTCTAGACCTAGTGCCAAGTAATCTCTCTTGTACTCTGCAAAGGGATATGTTGGCCCTCTCTACCCCTATCCTATCTGCCCTTGTCTTGGTTGTCCCTATCCTGACTGTCCCACCGGATATCCTATCTGAAACTGTGGGAATAGTGGGAATACAGGTCTGGGTATCCTCCCTTATGAAGTGTAAGTATGAGTGGGTGTCATATATCCACTTGTAGTTGTGACATTCTCACTGGAGCCACTTGCTCCACCTCCCTGGTGTCCTGTATGACCAACTTCCCCCCATGCTATGCTAACACCAATCGTGCTCAATCAATATTGGATGATATGGGAGTTAAGCGCCATGTGTGCTATGGAATTCCTCATATCTTGATGTCCTTTGGATAGGTCATTCAATATGACCGTGGTACTGTCAAAAGGTGGCTCTGAGTTGCCCCCACTTCCCTCTGGGTAGTCCTTTTAGGGACCCATATCTCCCTCTTCCCTTGCGTCTGTGATGATGTGGTATTTGTACTTTGTTTCAGCCTTTGAACTTGAACTAATGTGGAAGGGTTTGTAGTCCCTTCTATTTTGGTCTCTGTTGTCCCTACTGTGGCCCTTGCGGTAATGTACGTTCTCATATCCAATATGATCCCTACCTCATGAATGAATTTCCCATGTTCTCAGAATCACAGATTCATGAGTTATGCTTCTTCACAAGGTGGCAGGAAGAAGGCTTTGATACCACTGAAATATCCCAAATCCCTCATATCTGGATATTTATTGTTGTGCTAGTGATCTGGCTATAGATATGATACTATGGGGGTTTCTAGATGCATTTTAAAGGATTTTGATTGTGGCTTTGTGGTGTTTATATGTTTATAATATGCATGCAATTTTTTTGGAACCAAGATCAACTCAAAATCTTCTATTAAGTAAAATAATGGGAAATACAGTATTGCACACGGAAAATAAAGGAAATAACCTCAATTGGATCTTGTAGAGAATGATATTAGCTAGAATACAATGCAAAACACTAAAAAAAATACCCAAAACAATAGAGATGTGTGGATCTATGATCAACACTGAAGATCCATTGCATGCACGACCGAATCTACTATATGTGACCAAAATATCTACAACAACTGTTGTTGGACATTATAAAACTCTTCCTGGTGGATATACTCATCTAATCTTCCTGAAAAATGTCTCATAATGGTTGCACTACTATCTAGGAGCCTTTCCCTATCTATCATCCTGAATATGTGACCTTTATCGGTCTGTATGGATCCCAACTAGAATCCCTTGGGGATTGTGCACTTCTTAAATCCCACTTCTATGCCCTGGATGATATGACCACCAGAATCTGACTATGTCTATCTCAATGAGTGCACACTAGTCCCAACTGTACTGGGTTAGAAGGGAATCATTAGATCTAACCTCGTTATCCCACTGGAACCCTAACTAAGTATCCTTAAGAGCTGCACACTTCCTGGATGGAAATCACACTCTGGGAGATTCCTCCATCAGAATAGACTGATATTGGTCTCAAAATATGTGCCCTGGTTCCTTGTCTAATGGGTTGGAGTGGATCGGCTATATCTTCCCTAGATGGGTCTGGCTACCTCCAGAAGTTTCCTAAAACCTGCATGCCCTCACCTATTGAATGCACAATGGATAAATTGGATTTGTATGTTGTTGTTGAATATCAATGAAGAACTTGGATAGTCCTTTCGATGTCTAGGGTGCACCTCTCAACACCAAAACTGATATGTGGTGGTGGTTTCCTCCAGAAACCCACAAAAAATTGAGGTTGATTTCCTCTCTTATGGAACCTGTTTCTCAAATCAATAATCATCAATAATGAGGAATTAGGTTGAATTCACCCCCTTTATACCTCCTCTTTCTAATTCTTCATTGACATGCATAGCTTAAGTGACTTTTCCCTAAGTTCTAATTTATTATTCACTTAAGTCGCTTAGACCTCCTTTTTAGTCTAATTAGAAATTCACTTTATCACTTTTCCCTTTTAATGTCTCTTTTTTGGTTAAACTTTGATGATATGACATTTATTAGAGAATTGTTCTCCCATGTGCCCAACTATAGTCTACGAGAATTGGTAGACTACTAAGTTGATCCCTGCTAGGGTCATCATTGGGAAATGGACATCACATTATTACTCTAGGAGGTCATCTCTACAAGGTACCAAAGGTAGCTCCAACTACTACCACTTCATTGATCTCACAAAAACAATGCCGCAAAGTAATATCTCGAACTAAAAATTTGTACCTCTTCACGATCCAGTCAAAAATTGAACATCAGGACACTACAACCACTACATCCTCGACCGAAGATGTTTCTATTCAGCAGAAGCAGGTTAACAAGATTGTAGAGGAGCACGAAGAAAATCAGATTCTTCCATATGTTCAACATAGCTCCATTGGCCATGGCCCTTTTCAGGTGTGCTTGGGGTTCCAACCATTAGCCCCCATTGATATAACTCTTCTTGTTGCATCTTCATTGACATAGTATTCCCACACTTAGACTAAGGCATATCATGTATCCAAATCCGTTAAAAAGATCCAACACTTCCAACAGGTTCATGATGTCCTTCCACAAGAAAAGTACAAGCATGACATCTACTTCAACAAGGAAAGTGGTTCACCAAGATTCATATTCGAAAAAAGTTTCCCCATCTCCCGAGGGAACTTGATGCAATGGGGACCATTTCTGCCTAAGGGGGGGTGAATGATCTAGGTGGATCTCATTGGCCATCCACATTTTCCATTAAATCAACATTTCGAGCCTATGGTTTTGATAAGCCATGATATTCACCCTTTTTATGGGGAACGGAATGTAATTCCATCTTCATTTGTTAATTTCAAACATCATGTAATGATTTCCTAGTGGTTTTATGTACATTCCTACAACATAGCATTAATGCACTAGATCCCATTATAACTCCACAATTAAGCGAGCTTAGGCTAGAGTTGTAGTGGGATGGGTGATCATTCAGGAATTCCTAGCATTTTACATGCGTATCGAATTTTATAACCTTTGTCCAATTTATCCCTCATGCATCATGGGAATTTTTCTCCTCTCACTCTCTCATATATAATTGAGGTGAAAGAGGCCCTTTAAGCATGAAATGTAGTGTGATGTAAATCTTGTTGTTAAGCCCTAATATTGGCTCATTACCCCTTAATTGGGGCATATTATATTAGTAATGTTATTTTATTTATGTCGGCTTTAGGACATTAGTTGTAATTATACCTCCTAGTATCCTATATATACCAAAGAGACATTTTCATTTTGAATCATCTTGTACTTGAACATTTAAGTGGGGTAAAAGGAGGTTGCCCCCTCGAAGAGGCTTATTATCTGAAATTATCTCTTTTTCAACGCGAGTACTTTTTCTGAGGTTTTTCTATGCTATATTGATATTTGGTTCTTAACACTTGTTGTGAATGAAGTGTAGCCAACATCTCTTTCTTTTCAGAGATAATCTACCCCATTGTGTCAGTTTGTGTTCTACAATGTTTTTCTATCTTATTCATTAATAGAGGTTGGGTTTCACTATATTTTTGTGTGCTCTGCTATATTTTTGTGTATTTCATTATTATATCTCTATTATATTTCTTCCTTCATGTCGTTCTCAAAATAATTTGGATCATTCCACTTACCTTTATCCCTATTTGTATTTACAAAAGTACAATCTACTTTATCATTGTTAATATAAATTCATCTTTGTCTATAAATAAATTCATCTATTTTTTCATTGTTCATATCAATTCCATTCACTTTTTCCCTATCTATACTTCACTTAATTTCACTTTCAAATTCTGTCTATAATCCCTCTTTAACTCTATCCATAATCCTTATTAACTTTTTCCATAATCCCTATTAACTCTGTCCATAAAATTTCACTTATCTTGTTCATTTCCATTAAAAAAACTAACAAATTTCCCTTAACCATTCCATAATCAATATACGAGGATCAATAAAGGTAGCTATGCAATAATCATTATACATAAACAAAGGTTTTGGAACTATACAATTCATCTCTTTGGTTAAAATTGCAAAAGATTCTAAATATCATGTGTATATTTTAACCTTGAAGAATTGTTTTGGGTTAGAATCAATCGTTTCATATGCTATGAATACAACTTGAATAGGCTTACGAGTTGGATCAAGTTCAAATAACCTTTTGATTTTCAAACGTAATTTTTCACTCCAAACTATCAATGTTACAAAATGACATCTAGTAGGATGTACAATTGTGATCATTGAGGGATAAGTGAGTATAATCATAAATCTATTGGGTTGTATTTATAGTTATAAGATCGAATCCTGACTAGTGAGTTCATTGCCAAGTAATTAAGGGTCAGGTTTCATACAATTCAAACTGAAAACTATATATACAAAATTGGAGGAGTCCAAAACCTCTTAGAGCCCGATAACCTTGACATTGTCCAACAAAGCCCTCAATAGCTAAGAATTTTTTCTCATGAGGGATGGATAACCTTCCTCGATTTCTTTTAAGGTTCCAATGTATCAATTGCTACCAAACTTTCTCATACATTTAATAGATAATTTTCCACAGTCCAAGGGGTAACATTTTAGGTTAATGAAGAGTCAATGAGCCCTACTATAGGGTTAAATATGGAAGGAGAACACTGGACAAAACATTCCAAGATACCAAAAGATAGCTAGTCAAAATTCCTAAGTGTCCCTTTCCAAATATATGAATTTCATAGGAAAGGTATTCACAGAGAACTATTAAGTGACCCTTGGAAGAACTTAGCCCTAATCATGCAAAAATGCATTACCCGCGAGAGGTTTTTTAGCGTCATCCTCCATTATCACATAAGGATTTGATTGCATCTTAAGAATGAAAGCCCTTTGAATCTGCTATTATTTTTATTGAAGGATTTGAACAAAATGGTTAGGACATTTCAAATGCAGGGCCAACCCTCGGGGGTTTACTATGTAGGGTTCATAATGTTATTGTTTAGGGTCGATATGGAACGACCACGAACAAGTTGGAAAGGGTTTCACAGTGGTATCAGAAGCAAGCTTAGGGCACGAGTATTTCCCTGCCAAGATAAACCCACATAATCCAAAAATAAAATTCTAAAGGTTTATCATCAAAGTAATGGTGCTACAGGAATGGAACAATCCTATAGCAAAAAAAAAATGAAAACAAAGGCTCCTAAGACTCAAACCCGATCTCATAAGACTTGACTAGTCATTACTTTGACTAATTCTAAGGAAGAATCCAATGATGATGATGAGTATGTTAAAAAATTAGACAAGGTTAAAATCACAAATACAACTAAAATCAAGAGTATAGAGAGGTTTGAATTTGCATCAGAATCAAATGATGGTTATACACCAAAGACTGTCTATACAGAAGAAGCTGAGCACACATCTAAAAAATCAACATAGGACAATTTTTCTAAATCAATTGAGGTTGAAAAACAACTTTGGATTGCAAAGAAAATAGTGGGAACAACATCAATGGAGATTTTTAGAAATAAATCCATAGAGGAAATTCATACAGAGGCACATGTCCAAAATTTAAAAGAAACTACAACTAAAGGGGAACATAGATACAATTCTCCAACTAGAAATGGTCAATGCTTAGATGAAGAGAAGGAGAGGTAAGAACCCTATTTTTCCTTCTTTCAAGGCATATAATCTTGGATATTTAAAAGTTTTAAGAGAAAACATGAGATTAAATATGGAAAATAGGAGGTTGAAGAAGACGGTAAACAAATTGAAAAAGGAAAAAGATCATGGAATGGATACCTTGTTACAAGCCATAGAAACTGAAGAAAAACTATTGAAAAATATTGATGAAGAAGATATGGCAAATGTTGAGAAGTTTATAAACACCATTTTGATGACATTCTCACAAAAACATTTGCCTTTATTCAACTCAAACTTGACCTACTTGGATGGAGAAACCAAGATGAATTATTTTATTTGGAGGTCATTAATAGAGAAATCCATCAACATGTTATTAATGAACTCAAGCATAAATGGTTTTCCCTCTATCTTACTCAGGAGAATAGATGGAAAAGGAAGATTAATGTGTATAGGAATAGGTTGCAAGAGATGGAGAAAAATATCCAAGATGCTTGTTCTTTGGGATTAGAGGGACTGCACCGTAGAGCCCCTTCTCGAATCCATCCTATCTACTTGCATGATATATGGACATAGTTTAGGATTAAATAGTTAGAAAGTGGAAGAGTTCATAAGATTATGACTCCCAAATAATGCATAACAACTTTTATCTAGGTTGAAAATCATGATAAAAACTCACTGTGTGAGTTTCGTTTGTTTAACATTGTGTTACCATACCACACAAGTTGGAATCTTAACCCCTTTGTGGGGGATGTCCAATTGATGGATTTCACTTATTTTGTTTATGGTTTGGTCTAATGGAGAGTTGTAAATGATTCTTACACTCGGGTAGAATTAAAGTATAATTTAGTAGTGAGGGAGGAATACCCTATGTTTGGAGTAATCATTAAGGATTATATAAGATTGCTTAGAGATATAGGGGACTCTCAAAGAGTCAAGGTGCATAGAAAATATTCCATCAAGAAGTTTCACAGGCTCATTCACTTCAATCTCTATTGGCTTCTCATTATATTTGGCACACACTTTCAAATCCTCTAAGGAATAGGAGTCCTACTAGTTACCCACATTTTGAGCTTGCTCTCTCTAGATTTTCTCTATACATAAATTCAATGACAAGGCATGGTAATCAATGGATGGGGATTAGATTTAATTTTCCATTAATATGGTGTCCAACTCAACAATATAGGGAAATATTTCAGTGGAAAAACATGGAAGAGATAACACTCTAGAGGAAAATCAATAGAAATTTGGGATTTTACCATGGGACATCCTTTGGACATCAACTTATAACCAGATAGCAATACATATTGGTGTTTAGATGAGCATGATTTTTCATGAAGCCATGCAAAGGATTAGGAAGGGGGGAATGTCAGGACCGAAATATGATACCTTTTTATCTTTAGTATGATAATGTTTAGAGTCTATAAAAGCCAAAATTAATCCTCATATATGTCATTTCTCACCCATGAGGTACAAGCCAGGTATTATGGTAAGTATCATTCCAATATTTGGGTCTTTCTCCATGAGGTATAAGCCATGTATTATGGTTAGTGTCATTTCAATATTTGAGGCATTTGAGTGTGTTGCATTTAAAGTTGATTTTGATTATGTAATGTGTTCTCAGAAGTTATGTTCTTTTCCCCATTTCACCTTGGTGGTTGAAATTGGGCCCTAGTAAGTGGTCACCCTTAGGGATGGGTTTTCTACTGGGAGGTCCCCTTGAAAATTCATTGTGCCATTCCTGATCATACTTACCACTTTACACACTTCATCTTCTTGCCTCCTTATCTTTTGGGATTTTCGGGTGTACTGACCCAACAAGGGATTGTCCCTCATTTCATGGGAAGAAGGGGATGAGGGAATAGAGGGAATGTAGTTGGAAAAATATAAAATCCAAAACATAACCTTCCATATGCTCACCTAAAGAGATCTTGAGAACAATGAAATGTTTCCCCTAAAAAATTCAAAGACCTGCAAAAGAAAACACGCATATATAAATGTCCCACTTGTCGAGGGATCTACACAAGTGCATTACAAGCTATACTTTACCCCCATGGCACTTTGTGTACCTCTTCCTTCAATTGACATTGTGGTATTTCCCCCCAAGTTATATGTTATCCCATAGGTAGTACCCAGTTGTTCAGGACCTCAATTAATTAATGGCATTAAATGGGCTTGGAAAAAGGATGCATTGAAAATGAAGGTGCAACACACCCTCTACAAAGGCACCCATAAATGAGACATTACGATCCCAATTTGGAGAAGATACTTGGCTGAAATTTGTGCCCTCTTTCGGAACCTTGGATATCTCTCTCTCTTGAAAATTTATTTTGGTGATTTCTCTTGGTGTGTTGTGGATCTAAGGTGGTGCATACTTCTTGGAGGATTACTCTCTTGCTTTGTGGTGGAATTCTCTTGGTGAACTAAGGTTTTATAATGCATGTCTCTTGAAATTGGTAAGAAATATCTGCAATTTGTTAGTTCTTCTTGCTTGTTTCATAGTTTTATTGGTTGAAACCCTACTACCTAGGAGGAATATAAGTTCATACACTATCCCTTAAGCTCCATCTCATTTCTAATTGATAAGTCATTTTGGGACAATTTTTCTAGGAGGAGTACAAGGGTGTACACCCTCCTAGATTTACCTAGGATTGATTTGCATGCCCTAGGGAGTAAAAGGGTTTACATCCCTAGGTATATTGTAGATCCAAATCTTATATCCAAGTCTCTATTTACCCATATTTTAAAAGGAACTAATCTGATTTTTTCATTGGAGAAATAAAATTGCTTGCATTGGGTAACATGATTTTACGATATTTTCAAATTGTTTGAAGTGGAATCAATTATATGCTCTAGTAGCTTGCTTGAGCCACTAGGGAATCATATTTGGCTAAGGATATATTACTACTATTATAACATTAAATATAAATCCATTAGGGCTGAAACAAATTTCTCTCAAACTTTTACTTTTGCTCTCTTTTCAACTTTCAGAATTTGCTAGAAAGTTGCCATAATAATCAACTTGTCATTTAGCATTTTTGGGTGGTTTACTTCTAATTTTTGGTGGTTGGAATTTTCTGTTGTAGCAATACTTTTCTACATCCATAAGGATGTTATAATATCTCTGAAATAACATCTTTTAACAACCCTATATTGTTTCTAAAGTCTTTCTCTATCTCACTTGAGGTATACTAGCCATTGCTACCTTATCTCTTGCATCTTTAACTAGACTTTTAGTGACTTATTTATCAGATTTGATTATCATTTACTTTCTGAATTATATCACTGTTTACTTCTGATATATAGGACATAAATATTCACTTGATTTTCCATTGGATATATTGGCTTGTATACTTGTATTTTCTTGTGTCTCGGGCAGGTATACCAATCTTATGTAGGTACACTACTTCTTGGAAACCTTCCCTCATCAACAAGACTTCATACCAAGCATTCCATCTCTCCACAACTTGACCTATAGGGGCTTCACTTCCATAACCTCACTTTCCATCTCATTTCCCCCTAGGGTCACCTGACATTCCCCTCTTGAGTTGTATTTATCCTTTACTAAAGCAAAGGGAGGGTTTATCTAAGGTGATAGTGGGTAGAATCTCTCGCAGTTATCTCCATCTCATGGATTGGGTCGGGATTTACCCAACCTACAGTTTTTGCGATAACATTTTGGTAGTGTTGTTGGGGAGGATTTTGAATCCTCTTTTGTACCCCAATGACACTTTGGAAAGCTTCCATCCAAAATCCTTTAGCTCTATCTTTCCCGGTGAATCCACTTGAAGGAATTTCCTCTTCCATTCTGGATAAGCTTTCCTTAAGGATTATCTAGAGACTCCATTATGTGACGTACCCAAAAAAATAATTACCCAAGTCCCCAACATGCATCCAAGAATCATAAACCTTCACCCAAACTATCTAGTCCTATGTCATCTCCCACTTCTTGTTCTTGCACATCTACCTCTCCTACCCCTCCATATTCACCCACTTCCCCTACACCTCCACTTTCATCCATGCCTCGTTCACCAAGTACTACCTGGATCCCATGGTTTATATATGCATACAAGCCTTTAGACATGAAAAATATCTCTGGGTCTCCTCGCAAACACCCAGGGAACTTTAAGGAATGGCTCCCTAGCTTCTCAGGAGATGATTTTGTCGCAACCGAAGATCATTTAGATACCTTCCTCCTCTCCCTTGAACCCTATGACCAAAACGAACATGTTCAGATGCGAATTTTTTCCAACACTCTTGTCGGAAGGGATAAGGAGGGATATGATAGTATCTTCCTAGGGACGATCACAAGTTGGGATATTTTTCGATATTGTTTTGTCAAAAAATTCGAGAAAAACAAAGATTGGCAGACCCTTTACGATCAAATATATAACTTCAAAAAAATACTAGGGGAAATCATAAAGGAATTCAATGATAGGTTCAATCCCCTTGTGAGGATATTTCCTCAATATTTAAAGTCGTCTTGAGGTACCATCCTCAAGTCCTACATGTCAACCATGAGAGATACCTGTTGAGTTCTAATTGGAAAGGGACACCCTACAAATTTATTTGAAGCCCAATAAAGGGCATGTGAGATCAAAGAGAACATAGCTTTCTCTCTCTATAAAGATGAGGATTATCTTGAGGAAATCATTCAAATAAATCAAGTTGGAGACCTTATTTTTCTAGACCCTACCAACAATGTCAGGACATACCTGGAAAGGGAACAAGAGGAAGTTTTTAACCAAGCTATTGGTCATGTGATGATTCTATCGGGGAAAGAAAAGGAACCAGCATTTGAAGAAATACCTCCCCTTATAAGGGAGATGTTGAAAGTTGAAAGAAAATGAGCAGTAAGGTAGGATGAAGAGAGGATTTTGCAACATATTCAAGAAGTTATAATTGATGTAAAGAGAAGAAAATTGGTGCCATCAATAATGAAGAATATTATTTTCCCAAACAAAACTAAAAAATAATACTTTGTCAAATATCATGTCAGCATTCCCCATCAAGTTCTGGATGAAGGGATTGACAACACCTTCATTTTTTCAAATTCTCTTTTTCTAGACAAATAAAAGAAGGATGGATCTTGGGACTTAGACTTTAATGGAACACACTCAAGCTTAATCTCAAGTGCATAAATAGTTTTGATATCACAAGATAACGAGACTACCCTTTTCTCATACATGCTTGAGTTTAACTACACAAACAAAATCCCTAAGTATGAAGCCCTCATTTTGGGCATGAACCTTTCCATTAATATGAACATCAAGTCCCTACGTGTATGGGGAGACTCAAACTTGATTGTTTCACAGGTTAACAAGAATTTCACTGCTAAAAACAAAAGGTTGAAATAATGCAGAGATGTCGTCTGGGATGCTATGAAGGGATTTGATAACTTTTCGATTGAAGCCATCCCTAGAGGAGAAAATAATTTGGTAGACAACCTTGTTGTATCCATGTCTAATTTATAGTTTTTCAAAGAGATCGGTCTCTACAAAGTGGAAGTAAATTTCAGGCCTTCAATACCTGATAACTTTGGCAATTGACAGGTTTTTGATAATGAAAACCAGATCCTTTGTTTCCTCCAAAATGAAGGTGAATTCTCAGAAGCCCAAATAAACTTGTTTGCAGAAGAAGAAAATATTGAGATCATTGATTTTCCTAATGGACCCTTACCCAAAGGTGTCGTTACCCTAGATATACTTTTTAATCGAAATGACATGTATAAGAGGAAGCCATCAAGCAAAATTGATGACAAGGTCATTGAATTCAATATTGGCATAGAGGAATCCCCAAAAATGGTCATATTTGGAAAATGAATAACTCCTAATGAGAGGGAGAAGTGAATAACCCATATTTCGCTAAAGAATTCATAATATTCTCTTTCCCTTCAAAGGATACCATTGCAAGAGTTATTTTGCAAAAGAATGATAAAGGATATGAACAATTGATCGCTTTCATGAGAAAAACCCTTAGGGACTTAGAGATAAATTACACCATTATGGAAAAACAAGCCTACGCTCTTGTCAAGTCCCTAAATCATTTTAGGATTTATGTGGGATACAACAAGATGAAAGATTTTGTCCCTTACTCCACTATAAAGGATGTTGTATCACAACATGATTGTCATGGATCAAGGGGAAAATGGGTTTTATAGATACAAGAATATGAATTGGATATCAAACCATCCAAGTAATCAAAGACCAATGGTGTCAGTGTTTCATGGAAACCTGCACAGGAGATCTAGCTAAAGCATACACAATGAATAATGAGAATCAATGCATATTATTATCTTATCAATGAGTGAGTGATCTTCACTCATATAGGCAATGACATCCTATAATTAGGAATGCATGCATAATAGTGATGGTCTAAGATTAGAAAGTCTAAAATAGAACTAGTCAGTTAACTCCCATTGAACTAGTGTTAAAGTCTAAAATAAAACTAGTTAGTTAACTCCCACTAAACTAGTGTGCCGAAAATAGAAATTTCTCCAACACCCTCCCTGAAGATCACTATGGAGTAAAAAATGAGTCACGACTACTAGGCCATTTTAGGTACTCATGTACAATGCAACTAATGAACATTGAATACAAACGAGGAAAGAGGGAAAACCACGTGGGAACAAAACCCCCCCTCAAAAGATAATGTATCAAAAGAAGAAAATGGCAGCTTCTAGGCAACTGTGTTCTTCACTGCAAGACGATCTCACAAAGTCTGAAACTTCGACTCACTAAAAGTCTTCATGAAGATGTAGAAATATTTATGGATCTGATGAATTCCTTTGGCAAATTGTCGGGCCTTGTATCTCTTGATCCTATGGACCCATTTGCACCTGAAAATATTCCTTTCTGGTGGAAGTGGAACTAGATTCCAAGTTTGGTTCTATAGGAGTGAGTCATACTCCTTCTGCATGGCCACTTGCCATAATTGATTTCCCACAACCCTATTGTATTTATGTGGATCGGTAGATTGAACCATATAAAAATGCATGGGCATCACAGGTTCTGAAGCTGAAAGTACATGAGAAGGATCCTCATGTTGAGATCGAGTCATCCTCAAATCCAGTGGATTCCGGTTGCCTACTGCCTGAAGTGTGTTTTGTGCCTTCTTGGGCATCTGTTGAAAATTCGGCATTGGCTTCTTATCTGGATGTACTACCTACTTATTTCGATGTACAAAATATGAGTGTATGGAATCATCTCTGATGTCTGAAACTGATGGAAGAAAAAGAGTATGTGCATGTTGCACTGGAGATACATGCAAAGTAATCTCCTTATGTGTAAGTAGAATAGAGGAGTCATCATCAGAAAACTTAGTGAATTTATACAACCTTGACTTGTGATCCACCTCACCAATTGCAATGATGGAATTGTCATGCATGTCAATTACTGAAACTGAATCTGATGTAAATTCAACCTTTTTACCTTTATGAGTGATCTGATAAACTAAGAGAATATTCATAGAAAGATTTGGAACATGTAAAACATTCTCAAAACTACCATTATGGAGTTCCACTCTCCCTTCTCCTACTACTGCTACTGGAGTATCATCCCCCATAAGAATAGGGGGTCTTGAGCATGGACTCAAAGAAGAGAAAATTTCCTCTTTCGTTTCCATATGATGGGATGCACCAGAATCTGTAATCCATGAATCAGATGAGGAATGAATTGCAACCAGAGCATGATCTTAGGAGCAGGATCTTCTTCCTTCTGCTTCTTGACTCCCTCTGGAATGAAGTTTCCAAGGTTGTTCTGTTGAAGTGCATGTGCCATAAGATCGATATGTTTCTTCATGCATGTGGATTCTTCATGATTCATTTTATTGCAGTAAGTGCATTGCTTTCCCTTCTTCTTCTTATTGGAATCTGAAGAGTCTTTAGAACCTGAGGAATCATTAAAGGGTTTGGAATATCCCTCCTTCCCGTTCTGTTTGGATAACCCTTTTCCATCATGCATGGTGAGTGCATGTGCTTTGGGATCTTTCATGAGGCCCATCTGTATGAGTTTTGTCTACTCTTGTGTAAGAGACTCAATGAACTGAGCCAACGTAGGCATTTTCCAATTTGTTCCAAAAAGACATCTTCCAGAATGGAAATTGTAGACATATACAGTGTATTATGGTCCTAGCTTGGCTAAGATTGTTAGAATAAGTTGTTTCTCTTGTGTAGACTTGTCAATACCACATCCACCAAAGCTCAAAATCAAAGTTTTAAATTTAGTAAAGAAATCATGTATATTATCAAAACTTTTAGGGTCTAAGGTATTCAACTCTACCTCAAGCATATGGCCTCGCATTTCATCCTTCTTTCCAAAGATTCATTCCAAGGTGGTCTAGATCTCATTTGGAGTCTTGCATACAGAAACATGAAACCATAGACCAGTGGAGATTAATTCAAGAAGTATTCATGTGGCCTCATCCTTACGGTTCACCCATCCCATCTTCTCAATCGTTGATGTAGGTTATGTTTATGTCACCATCGTCAAATTATACAGTCCTTTCCTTCATAGTTGGAATTTTTCCTTGGGATTCCAATCAAAATAATTGTATGGTGTGAGGATTACCACCAAGTTTGATTAAATAATAGCTATCCTATCCATCTCTTCCACTGTTTCTAAGAACCCCTAAATATTTACTCTCAATCTACAAGTGAAAAATTAAGAAATCACGGCAGAGAGGGCACTTTAAGTGAAAATTTGTATCAGTTTCAGGAGGCTATATTGGGGCTTACTTTATGAGAAAATGGTGACAAATCTCGCCAAATGGTTGAAAACCCACTTGTAGAATGGGTCAATTTTCTTCTCACGTGGGTCATTTCCTCAAAACATTAATATTTTTGGAGAAATAACTGTAGAAAAGTACGACCACAGATTCGTATTAGTTTCAGGATGCTATCTTGCGACTTAATTTTTGAGCAAACGGTGAGGAATCTCGTTAAATGGTTGAAAACCCACTTGCAGAATGGGTCGATTTACTTCCCATGAGGGTCGTTTCCTCAAAAAATTTATATTTTTGGAGAAATCATTGTAGAAAGGTACGACCACGGATTTAGCTCACAAAAACTCTGATTTTCCTTATTCTTTGGCTTGTCTAGCTTTCTCCAAGTAGCATAGCTCTGATACCACGTCAGTGTTTCATGGAAACCTACATAGGAGATCTAGCTAAAGCATACACAAACAAATCTTATCAAGAAAAGGAAGAGAGATACACAATGAGGAATGAGAATCAATGCATATTATTATCTTATCAATGAGTGAGTGATCTTCACTCATATAGGCAATGACATCCTATAATTAGGAATGCATGCATAATAGTGATGTTCTAAGATTAGAAAGTCTAAATTAGAACTAGTCAATTAACTCCCATTGAACTAGTGTTAAAGTCTAAAATAGAACTAGTTAGTTAACTCCCACTAAACTAGTTAGTTAACTCCCACTGAACTAGTGTTACTCCCACTAAACTAGTTGTGCCAAAAATAGAAATTTCTCCAACAAAGGGTTAGCTAAAATGTTGACAGAAAGCAATCAGGAAGCTATAGAGATGGGAGAACGGGAACAAATTAATGTTATGATAAGTGAAATTGAGAATGATGAGTGGTATTTGGATATCATTTATTACTTGAAGAATATTACTTGCCCTTATCATTTGTTGATCATATGAGGAGATCCCTAAGGCTCAAGGCCATGAAGTATTGCTTGACACAAGATGTTCTCAGATGGAGGAACCTTGATGGAGTAATTCTCAGGTGTGTGAATAAGGAAGAAGCAAACAAGTTAGTCACCGATTTTCACTTAGGATATTGTGGAGGCCACTTTGTGGCTCGCACTACTACACATAAGATCGTGAGGGAAATATATTATTGGCCCACTATTTTCTTCGACGCACATCAATATGTTAGATCCTGCCATCCTTGTCATTTCTTTACGGGGAAATAATGCCTCCCTGCCCTCTCTCTTAAACTAGTCGTCGTAGAAGCACATTTTCAACAATGGGGACTAGATTTCATTGGCGAGTTCAAGGAAAACTCTAGTAATGGTTACCAGTGGTTTTTAACTTCCACATATTACTTCACCAGATGGGTGGAATCCATCCCAACGAAGAGAGAAACAAAAGAGATCGTAATGAAATTTCTTGAGGAAAAAATTATCACTAGATTTGGCATTCCTACAAAGATAACCACGGATCAATCCAAAGATTTTAGCTTGATGGCACTTAATGAGCTCTGTTGGAAATATGGAATTGTCTTGTCACACTCCTTGAATTATTATCCTCAAGTAAATGGACTAGTAGAGTCCAACAATAAGAATATTATGAATATTGTAAAGAAGATTGTTGGAGAGAAAAAGAAAAGTTGGGATAGTAAGATCAATTATGCCTTATGGGCAGACCACACAACTACTAATACCTCTACTGGGAAAACCCCTTTCAAATTGGTTTACGAGATAGAACCACGCCTACCTATAAACCTCCATGTTCCATCCTTGCAAGTAGCTCAACACTTCACCACGAATAAAGAAGCATTGCAGGGGAGAATTGATCAACTCATAGAGTTGGATGGAACTTGAAGAATGGACTTTGATCAAATGGAAAAGAACCAAGAGAAAATAAAAGAGATGATTGACCGTAAAGCAATGAAAAGACATTTCATTAAAGGAGACCAGGTTCTAATGTGGGATAAAAAAAGAGAAAAACCTGGAATGCATCAAAAGTTTGATAGTTTGTGGTTGGGACCCTACAAGATAGAAAAGATATATGTGTTCGATTCCTTTTATTTGTCCATAGAAGAAGGGAGGAGGATGACATTGCCGATAAATGGATCCCTCCTCTAACATTATTTCCAAGGTGGTACTTGACTTCTTCAGGGCCTAGGCCCCAGGTAAGTAGGTACGTCATATTGTTTTCTTGCATTTGCATCTTGATTGCTCATAATAACTTAGTTGCATTTCATGTTTCATTTTTCTCTACTTGCATATTGCTTTCATTGTATTACATATTTAGTTTACAAATTTTTTTAATAAACAAAAAAAAATATTCTCTAATATTAGTTGTCAATTTTGGTTTTTAGATTTTGATGTATATGGAAAACAAGTGATAGAACCACCCTAGTTTTTATGGTTTTATGTTTCAGTGTAGTCACGGGTCCGATCAAGAGATGTTTTAGTTCTCATTAACTCTATGGTGAGTGAATGTGCCCAAGTAGAAGCCAAATGTTATCCCTATTTCCTAGGGATAACTAAGGAGATGATGTCTCAAGGCCCTCACGTTGAACACATGGAGTACCAAGAGACATATGGCTGAAAATGCCCACTTTCACAGACAGAGGCCGGCCTCACCACCACATAACTCATATTCATCACGATAGTATCCACCATGTCATCTTGCTTCTGGAAGACATTGGGCACTTCTCCATGAGGTGCAAGCCAATATTATGGTGAGTTTCATTTCATTATTTGAGGCATTTGAGTGTGTTTCATTTAAATTTGTTTTTGATTATGTAACGTTTTCTTGAAAGTTATGTTATTTTCCTTGTTTCACCTTGGTGGTTGAAATTGTGCCCTAGCAAGTGGTCACCCTTAGGGATGTGTTTTCTACTTGGAGATCCCCTTGACAAGTCATCGTTCCATTCCCGATCATACTTACTACTTTCCACACTTCATCCGCTCACCTCCTTATCTTTTGGGATTTTTGGGTGTACTAACCCAAGAACGAATTGTCCCTCATTTCATGGGAAGAAGGGGATGAAGGCCTAGAGGAAATGTAGCTGGAAAAATATAAAATCCAAATCATAACCTTCTATATTCTCTCCCAAAGAGGTCTTCAGAACAATGAAATGTTTCTCCTAATAAATTCATAGACCTGCAAAAGAAAACACACATATATAAATGTCCCACTTATTGAGAGATCTACACAAGTGCAATACAAGCTAGACTTTACCCCCATGGAGCTTTGTGCTCCTCTCAATTCAATTGACATTGTGGTACTTCTCCCCAAGCTATATGTTACCCCATAGGGAGTACCCATTTGTTTTGGACCTTAATTAATTAATGTCATTAAATGGGCTTGGAAAAAGGATGCATTGAAAATGAAAGCGCAACACACCCTCTACAAAGGTACCCATAAATAAGACAGTACGATCCCTTGTATGTCATGAACCCAAAGCCAAAATTTATTTCCCCCACCCACTTCATCTTCTCCACATGGATTAGAGGGGGTTATACCTGGGAAACACTCCTTGAATTAGGGAATGATTCACCCAATAGGTCACTTTGTCAACCCTCCCATACCTAAACTTGAAAAGTTTCATAGGGGCTTTGAGAACTTGTTTAATTTGATAAGGTGGTTTTTGATGCACATGCTTAGGTGACTCTTTTATTGATTTGATTTACTTATCATGATACATTTGACTTGATATCCTTGGAGGGTGTATTCATTGTCTTTGAAAGACCTTGCTTGGTGGACAGTTTTGGAGGAACAAGCCTAGTATGGGATTTTTGGGGGCACGAAGCCTACAGATTGGATACCATGGCCCGCACACTAGATGATGATGATATACTTTGGAGGCTTGATAGACACATGGTATGACCTCACCTATCCCATACAATCCCAACATTTTTCCTTTATAGGTAAAAACATTACATTTGGAGGGCTTGACGTCACCCTCGGGCTAGGGTTTGGAGTGGAAGTGTGGTTGACTTGAAACTTGGCACCTTTTGATGGAAAGAAGCCTTGGATTGATGGATGAGACCCTAACACATGGGAGGGATTCCTTTGGAGGTCCAATGTTTAACCTTCAAGCTCCAACAACTTTTTATAAGTGTCAAAATGTCACCCTAGAGAGAGTTGACATCATCTTTAGGGTTTCTTATGTGTAATTTTTAAGTTAAATTGGATTTAATATTGTAAAGGGAAAAAATAAAGGGAAATGTATCCCTTATTTTGTGGTTTACCCTAAGTTAAGTGGAAACTTTTTAGGAGATTTGTATAAATAAGAATCATTTCTATTTCATCTTCATCATAGCTCTCCTATTTTGGAGAAGATACTTGGCTAAAATTTGTACCCTCTTTGGGACACTTGGATATCTCACTCTCTTGCAAATGTATTTTGAAGCTAAGGTGATGTGCACCTCTTAGAGGCTTACTCTCTTTCTTTATGGTGGAATTGCTTGTTGAACTATGATTTTATATTGCAATTTGCATGTACCTTGAAATTGGTAAGAAAAATATGAAATTTGTTAGTTCTTCTTGCTTGTTTCATAGTGTTATTGGTTGAAACCCTAGGAGGAGTATAAGTGCATACACCCTCCATCAATATTCATCTCATTTCTAATTGATAAGTCATTTTGGGACAAGGTTTCTAGGAGGAGTACAAGGGTGTACACACTCCAAGATTTACCTAGGTTTGATTTGCATGCCCTAGGGAGAAAAAGGGTTTACACCCCTAAGGATATTGTATATCCAACTATTCTATCAAAAAACCCATTTACCCATATTTTAATAAGGCACTAATATGAGTTTTTTCATTGGAGAAAAAAATTGCTTGCATTGGGTAACGTGATTTTATGAGGTTTTCAAATTGTTTGAAGTGGAATCAATTCTATGCTCTACTAGCTTTCTTGAGCCACTAGGGTATCCTCGTTTGGCTAAGGATATATTAATGTTGTTATAAAATAAGCTACATCCATTAGGGCTGTATAAAATTTCTCTGAAATATTTACTTTTTATCTCTTTTCAACCATCGGAATTTGCAAGAAAACTGCCATAATAATCAACTTGTCATTTAGCATCTTTTGGGTGGTTTACTTATAATTTTTGGAGGTTGGAATTTTAATATGTAGAAATATTTTGATAAATCCATAATTTTGTTATAATATCTTTGCAATAACATCTTTGAACAACCCTATATTGTTGCTAAAGTCTTGCTCTATCTCACTTCAGTTATACTAGTCATTGCTACATCATCTCTTGCATCTTTAACTAGACTTTTAGTGAATTATTTAACAGCTTTGATTATCATTTACATGCTGAATAATATAATTTTTTAATGCTTCTTTATAGGACAACAATCTTCACTTTATTTTCCATTAGATATATTGGCTTGTATACTTGTCTTTTCTTATGTCTCGGGCAGGTACAGCAATCTTTTGTAGGTACACTACTGCTTGTAAACCTTCCATCATTAACAAGACCTCATTCCAAGCCTTCCATATCTCCAAAAATTTACCTATAGGGGCTTCACTTCCATAACCTCACTTTCCATATCATTTCCCCCTAGGGTCACCCGAGATTCCACTCTTGTGTTATATTTCTTCTTCACTAAAGTGAGGGGAGGGTTTATCTAAGGTGAGAGTGGGTAAAATCTCTTGCAATTATCACCATCTCATGGATTGGGTCAGGATTTTCCCAACCTATAGTTTGTGTGATAACACCCCCCTTTGGATTTGAACATGTGACCTCTTGCAAGTAAATAAATATTCTTAACCATTAGGCCCACTCATAATAATTATTTATTATAAAGTATTGTATGGGGTTTTATAGACATGAGTGATGACATCATGAAGTGAACTGCTTGGTTCACTTCAATTGGCATCATAGCGGTTGTTCTCCTACTTGTGGTCATTTGTTTAATTTCCTCGTGGTAATAAGAACTTATAGGGTTGTGGTCCATTGTTAAAGAAACTGATATCAACCACTTGGTCCATGGTCAAATTTGTTTTACTAGTGGAAAATAATTTCAAGGCTTTTGGCCTAAACACTTTAAAAGAAAAAAAGTTTTGAATTGTTTTTAAAGTGCACATGAAGAAGCATTAAGTTAGATAAAGATTCCATAGTTTGCATAAGTAAACTGAATTTCTATGTACATGGTAAGATAATGTATTTAAAAATGAAATTTTCCAAGAGATTTTAAAGTGTACATGAAGAAGTACCAAGTCAAACGAATATTTCATAGTTGGCATAAGTAAAAGTAAATTGTCATGTACATGGTAAGAAAAGGTAATTAAAAATGAAAGTTTCCAAAGTGATTTTAAAGTACACTTCAAGAAGTATCGAGTCAATCAAAAGATTCCAATTGGCATAGAAAGGTTGTAGAAATATATCATGATTGCGAGGAAAAATATTGAATTGAGAATGAATCCTCACTCTCGTTACATCAGAGTCCTCACTAGAGATCATTTCAAGGAAAATATTAGTGGAGCCATCTTATAATCCAAAAAATTATTTATAAAAATACAAATCCAAAAATCCATTTATAAACATCCAAGTAGTATTTAAGGATTAGAGCAAGAAGTATATTAGGCATGGACAAAGTCAACATTTATGATATATGTGTTGATTTTGGCATGGAGGAATAATAATAATAATAATAATAATAAATCTCTTTAGGTAGAAGATAAGACAAGTTTTAGACATTTATGAGAACTGAGAAGGTTAATACAAGTATATAAATTGGGATAAGTTTTTAAAAAATCCATGTAAAAGAGAGTAAAGTGAAAATATTGGGAAAATTATAAGTATTAAAAGGATATAAAAGGTGGACATATTAAAGTTTATAAAAGATTTATTGTTCAAATAAATAAAGGGTGAAAGTATTTACATTCTTAATATATATATTTAACAAGGTCAAATATTATTATCAAACATATATTACAAGGTTCAATTAAAGGGTTATAAAATTAATCCCTTAGTTTTAATCAAGAGAAAAGTGAAAAGTCTAAGTGAAGAAAGAAACCTAGTGTTAAGGCTAAAAGATAAGACCAATCGCTATTTTAAATTCAAGTCAAATTTTGGGGGAAAATAATATAAAGAATTATAAAGTTTGTCAAGTTAAATTTAAAATCTCAAAAATTAAGGCATTATTCAAGACCTATAAGGAGTTAGATTTGAAGTATGTGGGATTTATTGAAAATAAAATGAATATTAATAAAGAGAAGGAATCCAAGGGTGACAAGTGCGGGGGGGATATTATGTAATCCATGAGGAAATATCATTGCTCTCTTTGTTTGGGGATTTGGGTCAATTTATAACACTGAGGTCAAGTCCTGTGGCATTTTTGTAGGGATAAGTTTGGCTAGATCCCTCAGGATATTCAAGTTATTGATCTTTGGAGATTCCATATAAGGGCCATTATTTAGAACACAATTATCGGGATAAATTTCCTCTCTCGCACTTTGTTTCGCTCGATTTCCCTCCTTAAGGACTTTGAACATTTCTCATTATTTCATGCCAAACGTGATCTAAACAATTGTTGTAATATTCACTAATACGAGAGGGGGGGTGAGTCAATATTGAGCACTTTTTACCACTTTTAATCTAAACATGTAATAAGCAAGTTTATCAATTAGTTATCACTTATTATTGCATTCAATATATCATAAACATATAACCATAAGTAATGCATCACATCATAACCACAGATACACAATACACCAGATTTTTACGTGGAAACCCAAATGGGAGAGAACCACAAAATTTTTTCTTATATATCAAATATTACATTCATAGGAAGCACCAACTTCCAAATTCTCCAGCATCAACTGGAAGAAGGATCCAACCCCCTGTTTGCATGCTCCAACGTGAAGGAAGCTATAACTCCCTGAATTCTCCATATCCACCTGCAAGGAGACTCCAACCCCCTGATTGACAGGCTCCAATCTAAAGGAATCTCCAACTCCCTGTGTTATCTGGCTCCTACCGGAAGGAGACTACAACCCCTTAATTTATAGGCTCCAACCTAAAGGAAGCTCCAACTCCCTGTATTCTATGGCTCCAAACGGAAGGAGGCTACAACCCCCTCTCCTTGCCTCTTCCTTCTTCCATGAAATATAAGTGTAGACTCAACATGTCACTGACACGGTCATCGATAGTCAACCTGTCATTGATAATCAACATGTAATTGATAATCAACATGTCGTTGATAATCAACATGTCATTGATAATCATTGTCCCTGATAATCAACCTATCACTTGTTGAGTTTTGTGTACCTTGGGAAGTGGTCCCATTGTGTTTGTGAGTCTCTAAACACAAGAGGGAAATGTTTGATTCTTATGCCTATTACTTTGTGTCTAATTTCACTTTGACTTTATCACTTAAGTCAAAAAGTGAAATTTGTCACTTAAGTCATAAAGTGACTATTAATTCACAATGAGGGTGATTTAATAGACATAAAGAAAAC
>ML784357.1:726058-757879 GCA_009831015.1 Picea engelmannii
GTATAACATATACATAGAGCAGATGCATCAACCTCTAGGCCTTCAACCCTTTATTCTCATGAGAGAATGGACGATGACCCATTGCCAAATTTTGGTACACTACGAGAGGCTCCAAGATGGAAAGTGTTAAGTATGGTGGGAAACGATATGTTACCCTTGTGAGGGTGCCCTAATAGTACCCCTTTTCCCTGGGTGATGACAACATGTGACTAGGGAATAGAAGTTGACCACCAAGGTGAAACGAGACAATAAAAAAAACTTCCCAAGCTAGTGATCAATTATCCAACATCAACCAAATAACCTCATCCATGTGCCAAAAAAATTAAGCTCAACACTTTGAATGAAAGGACTAACATACCTCATGGTGATGTTCGCTTACCATGTCCCATACACTGGGGTGCTTGGATTTGATGATCCTTGGTTGACTTGTATCCATAAAGGTAAATGAGGGGTGTTGTTGGGATGCCATCTATGGACATGTTGATCATCACCATGGTCACGATCATTGTCTCCATTGTGGGTTGTGGTGAACCAACCTGGTTCACTAGTTAAATATCCCAAAATACTATGAATATAAAGATATCCATATAAGATAGTAATATATATTAAATAATAATGTATACGAATACGATATTGATATGAGATGATATTACAATGAGAAATGAGGGCCTTATATACCCACACAGGGGTGCCCTTTCATGAAGAGATGTGTCCTTTCATTAGGATGCCATGACTCTTCATTATTAATTATTAGTTATTTGCATTTATTATTTTTTATTATTATATTTATTTATGTTACATTGCCTTCCCCTTAAAAATGCTTTGTCCTCAAAGCATAATTACTGAAGGCTTCCCCTTAACTTTTGTTCTGGCTCGCATTGTCTTCTCAATATCTTTTGTGCTTGTAGTTGTGATACTCGATGAAACTAGATGATATAACCTTTGAATTCCTAAACTATGTGTTTCATCTTCTGGGGAGTGATCCATACCAAATATACCTTCATTGGAATTGTTTGATTATCGATTGTTCTAACATGGCTTCTCATTTCAGGCTTCCATACAAGTTGTTGATTTTGTCTTTGTTCCTTTACAATATTATAGTTTAGTTGTCGGTAAGAAGAACATTGTTCATATTCCTCTTGACTTTGTTGTTGGTCGTGACAACTCTTGTGATTTGGATGATGATAAGGCACCCAAATCTCTTCTAAATATTGTTTGTTGGATATCTCTTCAAATCTTGATACTATTGGTAATTCAACTAGATCGGTGTTTATTCCCTTCTCTAAGGTCTGGATTTTTTTAACTGGAAACTTCTTAATTTCAATAGGTTCATTCATTGTTTCTTCACTAAACATTGCTTCTTTATTGGTAAATTGTTCTAGCCTTTCCTTTTGTGATTTCTTCTCATTCTTCAACTTCTTGATTTGTGCCACCAAACTTTGACTATGGTTCTTTAAACGACAATTCTCTTCATCTATCTCTGATAATTTCTTAATAAGATTTTTATTAGCTTGTTCTAACTTCTTATTCTGATCTTTTAGGAAAGAGATTTCTTGATTTTGTTCTAGTAAGGTCTTGTCATATTTTTTTCTCTCATCTTTAATTTGTGCATGCAACTCCTCCTTACGTTATGCTTGGAAAGAATACACTTTACTCTTAAGTTTCTCCATGACAACTTCATTTTGTAAATTTCTATTGGTCTCTTTATAATATGCTAGTTCTTCTTCCAATTTTTTGTAGTCATTTTGATATTATGTTAGAATAAATGGTTTTCGACAATTTGTGCAATTAAAATTTTGATTTCTAAAGGGTTCTTGAAAATTAAACACCATTGCACAAAATGGACATTTTTCAAAAAATGTAGGATTATTTGTAGTTGTCATAGTTCACTTCGTACTTCTTCAAAAATGTACTGAATGCAAAAGATCCTGAAATAAAATTTAATAATAACTCTTTAAACTTTATCACTTCTCCTTTTAATATTCTTAAAATCCTTTTCTATATACTTTCTTTTTCCACTTATAAATACTTCACCAATTAAAAAATTTAAATATCTTAGGAGACTTTAAATACTCATTTTTATATTCTTAACTATTTATTAGCAGTGGCTAGGTCTCAAGAAACACAACCCTATGGTATAGTTATTTAGTACGCACACATATATATGGTATGGAATACCATGGGCCAATGGTTTTCCAAAACCATGGGCAGGTAAATCTCCAAAGGTAAAACAAAATATTCATTTTTCCACTTTTTTTTTTAAATTACCTTTTCTTACCCTTTCTTGGTGTTGGAACTTTTTTTTTTAAATTACCTTTTCTTGGTGTGCACTTATATTTGTTCACGTGCCTTTACGAAAACCCTTTCTCCTTTTTTTTCTCCTCTTCTTTTTTTTCCCTAATTTATTCTAACTTTTGAAGCCGAAATAATATTTCATAGCCTGCTAATATTCTTTAGCATGTTTTTATTTTTAATGTTTCCCCTTCATGTAAACTTGTGTTATGAATGGCCAAGCGAAACTTGTGCTCAATATGACCCGAAGATCAGAGAAACTCTGAATATTTTTCAGTGTGGATAGAAGGCTATATGGTCAATGGCCAGGATCGGTAACGAAGCTATGATACCATTGTGGTGAACCAACCTGGTTAACTAGTTAAATATCCCAAAATACTTGGAATATAAAGATATAAATATATGATAGTAATATATATTAAATAATAATGTATAATAATATGAGATTGATATGAGATGATATTACAATGAGAAATGAGGGCCTTATATACCCAAACACGGTTTCCCTTTCATGAAGAGATGTGTCCTTTCATTAGGATGTCATGACTCTTCATTATTAATTATTAGTTATTAGTTATTAGTTATTTGTATTTATTATTTATTATTATTATATTTATTTATGTTACATGGGCCACGAAACATGATCTCTTCTAGTTACCCCTAGGCATGGGGGGGTTAGCATTTGGCTCTGACATGGGGACATGTGCTCATCGTATAGCACATGATAACCTCAACATATCTAGTTGTCAAAGACCTTCAATCATGCATCCTCTTCAAACAATATCACCCTTTAGAAGCATCAACCGATGGATTTCAATCATGCATCCACTTCAAACAATATCACCCTTTAGAAGCATAAACCGATGGATTTCAATCATGCATCCACTTCAAACAATATCACCCTTTATAAGCATCAACCGATGGATTTGATTCACCAGAGTTAGTGATAAATCGAAATCATACTGAAAATAATTTTTTTCACTAAAATCTAAACGATAAAGCAATAATGATCAAATAGAAGTCCCTAACATGTGCATTATATACAAGTGAAATGAAATATATAAAAGAATATGAAATACTATACTAGCATGAATGCATGATGCAACATATATACAAATGCAATGTAGGATGCAAATGCCCTACCTA
The DNA here is from genome assembly GCA_009831015.1 of Picea engelmannii. NCBI lineage: Eukaryota > Viridiplantae > Streptophyta > Pinopsida > Pinales > Pinaceae > Picea > Picea engelmannii. The sequence continues at coordinate 729,497 of ML784357.1, forward strand.
ACCTACACTAATATATGTTATCTTCAAGAAGTCAAATATATTCCCTATGATGGGGCTTGAGAAGGGACATACTAATAGGTAGTGGATGTCTCCTTCATTCTAGAGTGGATAAGTAGAAGGATTCATTGACAAACTTCTCTTGAATATTGTAGGGTCCAAGCCAACATTTACCAAACTCCTTGCGTGTATAAAGTTGTCCTTTCCATGTGTCCCATGTTGAGACAAATTCTCCTTGTTTATAATCCTCCTCCTTGATATAAATTGTTTCTTGAATCACATTGGTGCATTTCTTCGAGGGAGGGGGTGGGATTCCATTGTAAGAATATCTTCTTGGCTTCGTATAATCAAAATTTTGTATCACCTTTCTTCAATATTGTGACAGGTCCAGCCAATTTGTCTTTGTATTTGTCTATTTTTTGTTGATAATATTTCCTTTTGGGCCACACTATATTACCAATATCATCTTCTTGGGTGAAAGGAAGGTCATATGTGAAAAAATTAGGAGGAGAGTCCATAAACTCATCAATGAACTCTTCTAAGGGATTCTCAATTTCAAGTTCACTATCAATTTCTTCAACATGGTCTTGTTCCATTGGTAGGTTGGGGAAATGGGCATAGGTTTCATCACCCATGGGTATATTAGTGTAAGACAAATCCATTTGCAAGGTGCCACCCAACATTGCAACAAAATTTCTAGACAAGAGAATTCCCTAAACATCTAGGACATATACAACCACAATTTCCATTAGGAAGACTATCTCAGGATATCGAGCAAGGTGAACGTTTAAATTTTCTATCAAACCATGTGTAATAATAGCCTTGGACTCAATTCCACAGACATTCCTATAAGTCTTTGTGACTTCCAAGACTAATTGTCTCATTACTTTCAAGGTCATAACATTTGCACCCACCCCTTAGTCAAGTATACAATTGTTTAAATTCTTACTATTCATTTGCAAGGTAATGTACAAATATGGGTGCTCTTCATGGTGTGGTATGAAGTGATTGGATAGAAACATCATAGGAGGATATCCAGGTTCCCCTTGCACTCTAAAGAATTTCTCAAACTTGTTTCTCATAAAATGAATCTTAATTATTTTTGTTAGAGGTTCATGTATATTTATCTTTGTCAAGATGATACTTATGTCAACATTCAAGTCTATGTCATTATTTCTTGGCAAAGTGAAACTAGGAGGAACACTCTCTATAGGTGGTGGAGGAGGCCTTGGTCGAGAAAATATAAGGTCATTGGGAGGAGATTTAGGCACATTATTTTGTTGAGTGTACACTTGTAATTCTCTCTTCCTAAGCCTCTCCCTTGATTTATCATCCATCTTGCTTATAATCTCCATCCTAGCCCTCCTGAAAACTTCTTTCTTGCCCTCATTTTTTTCTAGTGTGATATTGGGACACTCTTGGGGAGATATGGAAAATTTAGAGTTTATCGTATCAAATACATTCATATGATCAAGTTCCCCATTATTCCTTGGGTTTCATGTTCCCAATATGAATCCCCACAAGGTAGACACCAAGGAATCTATGCTTGATTTAATGTTTGAAGGATCTAGAGTTTTAGGAACCCTTTGTTCATTTGGGGCCTTAGGCTTTTGTGCTTGGGTTAATATTTGGGGTTGGCCCATAAAAGGAGGCTTGATGGATTTTTTTGCACCCTCTCTATATTGGTGATATTTTTCATCATTAGGGTTTGATTTTTTGTGAGGTCATTTATTGCTTCTTAGATCCGTTGTGCCCATGGAGCTTTTATATTTTGAGTGGGATCAACATTGTGTAATGTTCTTGGTTTAGTTCCAGCCTTGGCTCTTGAGGCATGTAAAGGTTCTACCTTAAAGGATGAAAGTTTAGATTCAATTATCTCATCCATTTCTTGGGCCTCTTCATGGGTCTAAGGAGTTTTGTCCCTGAACATGAATCCAAAAAGTCACGGGAAGACGTTAATGTAGAGGAAAAGAAGATGTTCCTTTCCAAGGAAAATATTGTTAGGTATTTTTTGGAACAATATTTCAAACTTGACATCAAACTCCTTAATAGTTTCATTATCTTTATTTTTCATTTCATTAATTCACAACAATAAGTTAGGATCTTCCTTGGTACCCCATCTTTTCAGAAAGGTCTCTTCAAATTGATCCCAAGTCTTGATACTTTTTCTAGAGAGACTAGTGTACCACCTCCTAACGTCGTCAACAAAAGAGGAGAAAATTTTCATCACAAAATATTCAACGTCATCACCCACATGATTAAGTTGGAAAAAGGCTCATAAGTTATCCAAATTCTCTTCGGTAGTAGTCACATCATTACCGAAAAACCTGGGCACCCACTTTTCAAACTTTGGAGGCATCTAACGGGGGCACCCCAGGATTGAAGACATGTCCAAGGGTTTAAATATGTTGTATACCCATTTATTTTGAGCCATTGAATATAAAGGAAGGTTTCCATTGAACAAGGATTTAGTCACAAAAGAGTTGTGAGGAAGCCTTCTCTTGTAAGTCTTATGAGGGTTAGAATACCTCCTTGAGCTTTGTGGAGTCACAAGATGGTCCCTTTAGGATAATCAAAATAAAGTGAAGGATTTACCCTCAACAGAGTCGCAAGGTAAACTTTTGAGATAAGGGATTCAAGATAAGTTTACCAAAGATATTTCATGAGGAGAATGACTCAATCCTCCCTAACAACAACACCAAAATGTTATCATGGGATTTGTACATTTGAAAATCTCTCCACAAGGTCCCCAAATATTGTATAACTATGAAATAAACTACCAATGTCACCTAATTATAATCTTCCCTCGTTTTAGTGATGGAAAATTTTCACCACAAGGGAGGCTTCCCCGGTGGCCTCAAGGGATCAAATAGCAAGAATTAACCAAGCCCTTCATCCCCTGTCTTTCTCACCTATTAGTCAAGTATAGGTATAGGATAGAGATAAAGGATAATAAGATAATTGGTGTACATGTACAAGACAAAACACAACTTGTAACATTTATAGACACTTATCAAGTTATAGAGTGCAAAAAATATCCCTTTAGACACTAGACAAGTGAAAAATATTATGGTTGTTGCAAAATACAACACTAAACCAGTATTATAACAAAAATAATGATTTTGAAACAACAACAAGAATAAATTCTCAAAAATGTAGCAATTTAGCATGAAAATTAAGCATTCACCAAACATAAAATTATCCAATTGCTAGACGTAATTTATGAACAAGTTAGGCCACTTATAAATAGGTGTATGCAACAAATTAATGTAGTTTTCAATGGATGTAGAAATATTTTTATAATATTATCAAGAAATACTTTAAGTTTACTAGGGTTAAGTTTACTAGGGTTAATATTATCAAAAAATGCTAGTAAGATGTTTGAGAGAATGTGAAAATTGATTTTAACAACTACTTTCACCACAAGAACACTCTTAGACTAGTGTTGTTGTCCTCTAGGGATTATGGAGTCTCAAATTCATTATACTTGAAGATTTATCTAGTGATATAGGTTGATATCAGTGGCCACCCACCTTTTCCGACTGGCTCAAAACAGTTTTCTAGCAATTTTGGCAATTTACTATTTTTAGCAGTTTTTAACTTCTGAGGCCATTTTGAGGGCCCAAATGAAGGTTTTTCGAGATAAATGTTCTAAATGATAGTATAATTCATGATTGAGCCCCAAAAATTAATCTCCTCGAAAATACCTTTCAAACGAGCTATCACACGCCTAAAACAGAGATCGTATGTGAAAGTTACAACGCCGAGAAGTTATGTACCCAAACGGGGCCCACATGACTTTTGGCGCTTCATCTTCTAGGGTTAGGTTTTTGGATGTCTAGGGTTTTTGTCATTCCTGTTTATTGTAAAAATTCCTTCAGAGCCTCATTGTAACCATCTTCTTGAGAATATGAGTAGTCGTCACATCTCTTCTCAGAGATAAGTTGCCACCATTCTAGCAAGTCTTTCACTCTGTATTTTTACAGTCTCTGTACATTTCTTTCATTAATAGAAATTGTGTATTACTGTATATTTGTGTTTATGGTTGCATCTATGATACATTTATGTTATCTTATTTAATATCTGTGATATCTCTGTGCATTTCTTTATTATATCTCCACTCGCATTTTGTGCGGAAAATAATCTGGATCAATGGTATCAAAGCAGGCTGCTCTTGATCGTTTTTTTAGTGCATGTCCTCGAAGAGGTCCGAGTATAGCAAGTTTGGTATCAAGATTGTCTCTCTTGAAGACAATCACTCTCACACACCCAAGAAACCCTCAATGGCGGAAGAAAAGAAAAATGACGGAGCAGACGATCCTATCAATCTGTTGCTTGAGCAAGCTCTCACGCGACAGAGGGACGAAATGATGGAGAATTTTGCCCACATCCTTCAATGCCTATCGATAACAGTAGATGCATATTCATCAAGTGACAACTTTGGAGTTACCTCACCTTTCAAGGTACAAGTTAATTTTGATATTCCTGTATTTGAAGGACAGATAGATGTAGAAGCCCTAGAAAAATGGTTAACTCTTCTAGAAGGTTATTTCTCTGTTCACAAATTTTCCGACAAAGAAAAGATCACCTTCGCACTCCTTAAAGCTCTCCCTCGTGTCAAACATTGGTGGGAAACTTACTGGGAGCAAAGTTCCACAGAGGAGTCTGGAATATACGGGGCCGATCCCACTTGGGATTTTTTTGTGGATGCAGTAAAGGAACAGTATTACCCTGTTGGCAACTATGAGGACCAGTACATGAGATGGACCACACTGCTACAAGAGAGGGGCCAAGCAATTTCAGATTTCACCAATACCTTCCATACCTTGTGCACCAAGCTGGGTATCAAAGACTCTGAGCAACATTTGCTTCTAAAATACCGTGGGGCTCTACAGAGATACATCCAGACCGAAATGGATTTTCTGGACATCTCATCACTTGGTGTTGCTTATCGATATGTTGTTAAAATCGAGAAAAAATTTAAGCACCAGAACAAACGGGAGTTTGAGTCTGCAAATCTGCAACAACTGAAGTATGACAAAGACGGCCCTAACAAACAGTCTCCTGAAAACTAGTCCAAGACATAGGAAAAGAAGGGTCACAGGAAGACAAAGAAGGACACCGAAAAATGGTGTGAGTTCCACAAAATCCCCTGGCACAACACCAATGAATGTTGCTCAAAATAGTCATTGGTGGATGAGATCAAAGACAAAGAACTGAACTTTGATTCAAAATATGATTCTGAAAATAATGGTAAAGGACAGCTCATTGACACGGAACCCATTGCTATTGTCGTGACCGCAGCAATTCAACCAGAAGAACCAACAGATCCTGAAGAGGGGGAGCGCATTTTTCATTCATAGATGTGGGTGAAGGGGACCCCGCTACATTTTATTGCTGATAGTGGAATCTAGAAGAACCTCATCTTAGCAGAGGTCTTCAAACAGTTGGGATTGTCAACAACACCACACCTGCAACCATACAACATCGGGTGGCTTCACCAAGGACGATATCTCTATGTCAGCCAACAATTTCAATTGTCATACGACATCCAACCCTTCAAGGATGAGGTATTATGTGATGTTTCCCCATTGGATGTCTGTGTTGTTCTCTTGGACCAACCATATATGTGGAAGCGTCATGTTGTTTATGAATCTCGACCCCGCAGTGTCATTGTTTCTCTGGGGGGTCATCTCTACAGAATACCAAAAGTAGTTCCAACTATTGTTCCACCTAAAAAGTGCCACAAGGTAGTATCTCATACTGCAAAATTTATCTTCTTCACAATCTGTTCAAAAGGAGAACAGAAGGACACTGCAACTACTATAGCCTCGCCCCAAGCACCTTCTATCAAACAGAAGCAAGTTGACAAGGTTGCAGCAAAGCACAAAGATTCCTTCTGCACATCGTCCTCTCATGTAGCCTGACTTGTTGAATGGCCTCAGCCTCAACAGGTTCATAAAAAACTTCCACAAACTAAGTAGCGCGACGTCTCCAGCAAGGCAAGCAGCTCACCAAGATGCAGATTCAACAAACGCTTTTCCCTCTCCCCCGAGAACTCAACACAATGGGGACAAATTCTTCCTAAGGAGGGAGGATTGATATAGGTTGATATCGTTGGCCACCCACCTTTTTCTACTGGCTCAAAACAGTTTTCTGACAATTTTGGCAATTTACTATTTTTAGCAGTTTTTAACTTCCGAGGCCATTTTGAGGGCCCAAATGAATTTTTTTAAAGATAGAGGTTATCAATGATAGTTGAAGGCATTATTGATCCCCCAAAATTAATCTCCTCGACAATACCTTTCCAACAAGCTATCACACACTTAAAACGGAGATCGTATGCGAAAGTTACGACCCCGGGAAGTTGATGTACTCACTTACCCAAACGGGGCCCACATGACTCTTGGCGCTTCATCTCCCAGGGTTAGGTTTTTGGATGTCTAGGGTTTTTGGAATTCTTGTTTATTATAAAAAGGCCTTCATAGCCTCATTGTAACTATCTTCTTGTGAATGCGAGTAGCTGTCCCATCTCTTTTCAGAGATAAGCTGCCACCATTCTAGCGAGTCTTTCACTCTGTATTTTTACAGTCTCTGTACATTTCTTTCATTAATAGAAATCATGTATTATTGTATATATGTGTTTATGGTTGCATCTCTAATACATTTATGTTATCTTATTTAATATCTATGATATCTCTATGCATTTCTTTATTATATCTCCACTCGCATTTCGTGTCGAAAATAATCCGGATCATCTAGGTGAAACAAAAGAGGTAGAGTCCAAACCATTAGGTGCAAAAATGTTTGGGCCTTAGGGTTTAGACCTTAAGGAAAAATTTATCTAGGGTACAAGCATGTTTGGGCCCTAGATGTCATTTTCCTTTCTTCTAGCTTCACTTAGATCAAGGATCAAATGTCTAGGGTTAAAACCCTAAAGTGCGAGCACTTTTAGGCCTTAGGATTTTAACCCTATCAAGGATGATTCACAAACTTGGACAAATAAAACTTTGTGAGAAAGAGAATCACTTATTTCTTCCTCATGGGAATTCAATAAAACAAGAATACTTGCAAAAAGATAACAATTTAACCATTAAATTAGCAAGACAAGATAAAATTTGCAGAAAATTACTTACTTCGTCCAAGTACCAAGAGCATTCAAACCCTAATTGCAGAAATTATCCATCAAAAAGAGAAATACGTCCACATTGAACCTCTTTCGATCATAACGCATGAGAGATAAGAGCCAAAGATCCCTAAAAGGGTGAAAATTTTAGAGGTGTTGCTCACTAATGTGAGGTGAAAAGTGATGAGAAAAATGAATGCTAGCATTGGACTTTATATATGAGGCTAAAATCAATACTTTGTCCACATAAAATGTAAAAATTGAATTAGAAATGGGGCCCACCCCTCATTTAACCTTTACATAATGCTAAAATGAAAAAATTAAATCATGAATTCACACATGTGGTGATGTCAAGCCTTCCTAGGATAGGGGAGGGTCTCCAAAGTCCATGTGGAACCAATCCAAGGTATATTTATGCAAAATGATGTATATCCTCACCCTAGGTCATGTTAATCATCATTGGTACCCCAACCATCCATCAACCCTAAAATATGACATCATCATCAAATGAGGGACAACGTCCAAGATCCAGGGTGTTGCGTTTAGGTGGGAGGGAACTGCATCTAGTATTTGCATGGTGTTTGGATGTATGTTGTTGCAACATCCCTTATCCAGTGAATAATAACCCTGGGGTACTCTACCTAGCCTCTAGGATTTTATCTCATCTATGTGCCTTCATGACCAAATATGCTCAAACCAAGCCCATATTTCCATCGTCCAAGGTTCCAAGGATGTGAGAGTTGATGTATGAAGGTGGTGATTCATTGGATGACTCACTGCTCTGCATCACACATGCCAAAGTCCTGCAATAAAGGCACAATGTTTTGGGTACAATTAGAGGACATCCCTCAAAGAACCATTTCAAGGCCATACAAAACAAAGTAAACTATAAGACAAGGTAAACCAATGTTCATAATAAATGTTAGTTTTTAAATCATACAAAGTAAGTTGTCACTTAAGATATAAGCCATGTAAACAATTCACCTTAGTATCTCGTTCAAGCATCACACCAGCCTAGGACTTCATGTGATTTGGTAAGTTTGAGTATGGGAGAGCCTTCATCCAACCCTATTAGGTGTGCCAACCTAGAAAAAAAATAAAAGATCTAGGTAGAGAAATAGGTCCCCATGGAAGCAACAAAGAAACCCTCCAAGAGTAAGTGTGATGGTGATATGAGTTAAGGCTTACTTCATGGCTTATGGCATCATTAAATCCATTTCTATGAGTTCATTTGTAGAGGGAGAACTTGTTTCTTGAGATACCCTTTCCTCGATAACTTTTTCATTCTAAACCCCTCAATTGCATTTTGATACTCAATTATTATTTGCAAGTCCCCTTTACAGGTTTCAAGATTTATTCCTTCATGTTTGTGGGGATATAGTCCTTTATAATTGTGCATTCATTTGCATCAGGACAGGGGTGATTACCATTAGAGGGGGTAGAGCTCAAACTTGTATATGGATTTTATGGTTGCCTTTATCATTTATAGAATAAAATATACATAGAGTAGTTGCATCAACCTTGGGGCCTTCAGCCCCTTCTTCTCATGAGAGAATGGAACATGACCCATTATCGAATTTCAATACACTATGAGAAGCTCCAGGATGGAAAGTGTTAAGTGTGGTGGGGAATGGGATGTTACCCTTGTGAGGTCCCCCCAATAGTACTCCTTTTCCCTAGGAGGTGACAACACGAGACTAAGGCATAGAATATGAACACCAAGGTGAAATGAGACAATAAACACAAATTCCCAAGAGAGTGATCCATTATCCAACTTCAACCAAATATCATTATCCAAGTTCCCAAAAAATAAATCACAACACTTCGCTTGAAATAAGGACTAACATACCTCAGGGTGACGCTAGCTTACCATGTCCCATACAATGGGTTGCATGGATGTAATGAGCCTTGGTTGACCTGTATCTATAAAGGTAAATGAGGGGGGTTGTTGGGCTGCCATCTGTGGACATGTTGATGATCATCATGGTCAGGATAATTGTTTCCATTCTGGGCCACAAGAAATTATCTCCCCTAGTTATCCCTAGGCATGGGGTGGGGGGGGGTAATAAGAAGCACATTGATATCAATATGAATCCATCCTGAAGTGAGATTAGGTGCATATTTCACAACCATGAAGATTTAATTGTGGGTATTAATATGGATTTTCGACAGGTCTCCGATAAGGTAGAAACTTTGGATCAAATTATAGTTTATCTTCTCTAGATAATTGAAATATTGGAACATGAATGTTAAAAAATAAGGTTGTTATTGTCTCCCTGTCAATCTCAATCTACATCAATCAACCAGGCCTTGGAGAGTGAAGTTCAAGGATCTCATGATGCAGAACCTATGGAAGTTGAAATAAATGCACTAGACCATGAAAAAAATTAGGATGTACTTAACCAAGAATCTACCCTCTGCTAAATTTTGTGTAAATGTCTTTTTTTCCTTAGGACAGTTTGTCAGAATTTGTAGCAGTCACAACACTCAGATATATATTATGTTTCTTGATATGTACTTAAATATGACAATAGCAGTGGACTCTTTAGGCCTGTAGCCAAAATTTTGTAAGACTTTTTTATTGTTGATTTGCTTCAATGCAACCGAATTATATATTAAAATGTTCATTTCTAGTTAAAAATAATAATAATAATGATAATAAAGAGAACTAATTAATGTTTTTCTAATTTAGGAAGTTCAATTTTGTGCTTTGGAGTATTTAAACTGAAAGGGACTATTCAAAGAAAGGATGTTTTCATTGATATTTCTCTGCAAAATGAGGAAAATCATATTGATGTTAACTTCGTGAATCAATTGTTAATTCAAGAGTCATGTATATTCATAAAAAAATACCCTAGAGGCAAGCAACGGTTTGAAATTCATGACTTACAATTATCGATTGATGATTATAAATACATATCTCAATTCAATGTTTTGAATATTTATTTTAATAATATTGACACAATTCTAGGTTCCAATTGAATGGAAACATTGGGGATATTCATTCTAAATGTTAAAAATAATTTTTTGACAATCTCCTATAGGGAAAAGAAGATAACATTACAAAATTTTATAGCAAGTCATGTATATAAATTCCCTCATCAAAATATATAGATCATATGCAAAATGTTGCAATCCAATGTGACAACCAATCACAACAACAAAGTTATGATGATTAAGAAGGGAAAATTAGAGATTTAAACAAAATTGTTATTAGTGAAGATGAAGAAATTGGGATAACTCAAAGGAAATTGGAGTGCCAAAATAACAAATTTTGCAAAATTCTGAAACTTGTCTCTTAATGAGAATGTGAGGTGTGTGTCTAAGTGAGGCGCTAGCCTCCTTATTTATACAAATATGGCACCTGTGAAGTGTCTCTTCACTGGCAGGGCCGACTTCTCAAACTGGGTGGTTATAACCACCTTTATTATATTTTGGGGCCTCTTAAATATATTCCGAGGTCGACTTCTTCTTTTGCCTATTACAATTACATTATGACCAATCTGCAAAAGGGGATTTGGTCCTTTTACAATAGCCGACATGATAAATCCACAATGGGGATTGATCCAATGAATAATATATCAAATAATAATAAGAATACACTTTGCAGTTACAATATTTCAACACTTAATATACTCAGAATTTGCTTGGAACAATTGGGAATTGATCTATTGGATATATGCTAAGTTTTCACTATAATTTCATACAATTCTGATATAGTTTTCTTAATTCTAATTGTTGTTGTAAACTGATATATGTTGTTGCAATTTTGTATCATACATCATTAACTTTCATTTCCTATTGTCTCTTGAGGTTTATATCACATACAGGTACTTGGAAATATCATACATATGTTGTAAATAGTTCTTGTTCCAGGAAGTTACCTGAAACGTCCTTTTCTTCCTCAATTTTGTTGAATTTTCATCTCAAGTAGTTAACTAGATTAGAGTTCTTAAACTTTTAAACAATTAGCACAATAATTTCATATAGAGGATCACTGAAAGAGAGACATCCATAGCATACACAAGACTTACCCTAGGAAAATCCTCTAAGGGAAAAACCCAAAAAAACTTCCTCTATATATATTTTACAACAAGAACAATGTCTCTCTCCAAGAGAGATCTTACGAAGCAAAAGTTCCTTCCCAAAACCTTAACCAGATAGAGTAGCATACCACTTACTCAAGAGATAGACCAAGATCCTCCACAAAACTTATCCTTGTTGCAGTAGCGTCTCCCTCTAAGACTTGTGCACTTCTTCGCTTGACTACAGAGTTTGTGTTGTGTGTTCTTCCCAAATGAGGTGTTGACCTCTTATAAATAGTAGTTGGTCAGCCTAAAATTAGGTCTGGGCTGATCTGACACTTTCACTGGGGGAAAATAGGGTCAGCCTTACAAAAGACATTTTATAAAATACATTTGACCTTTTTACTTTAGCGCAATAGGGCCTACTTGAAAAATGAAACTATAAAATACATTTGACCTTTTACAATGGCGCAATAGGGCCGACTTGACAAATGACACTTTACATTTAACACTTTATAATGGAACAATAAGTCCTACTTGACAAATGACACTTTACATTTAACACTTTATAATGGCGCAATAGGGACGACATGAATAATTACAATACAATTAGAATATCTTTCGTTGCTACTCAAAAATTTAACACTCCCTCTTAGCGAGGAAGGTATTATTCTCAACACGATCATCATCATTGCTTCTCTGCTTCTTCACACCCAGTCATTGTTTTTTTTCATTTCATAAATCTATATGTCATAGGAATTTTTCCAACTATACAACATGCATCCAATACATTACCAACATCTCATAAGTGGGCTCAGCAGTCATGGCGGGAATTTATTCCAATTCACACAATGTTGGGCATACAACTTTCGCTAGGAACCATTCGGCCCAAGGTCCGACCACTAGCCCCAGGCTAGTCCCCTAGTTGGCACACCAGTCCTCTGTCCCCACATGAACCAAGAGTCTAACCATGAGGGTTAGGCTATGTAGTGCACACACACTACCCATCTAGCAGAAGGCTAGGAACCACCTCCAACCACACATGGATGGTCATCCAGTTGTCAAGGAAATACACCCTCCCCAAATGATCCACAATTTACACTCTCTGGAGTTGGGAACACACGCCTTCCCCGAAGGGTCTGCATCCCACTAACCTTTGTGCAAGGTCACACTGACTGGTGCCACAATAATTGCCAAAACATGAACTTGTTGTTACTACACCACACTATGTTGCACCTGGAGTCGCATATGTAACACATCACTCCCTCTCATGAGGAAAATTCCTTCTGGATCACACCAAACTTGTCTCTGAAGTACTCAAACTTCACTCTCAACAGAGGATTAGTCGACACGTCTACTACATGCTCGTCAATAGGGACATATTGGAGCTTCACTTCTCCCTTTTGTACCATCTCTCAGATATAATGGTACTTGATCTCGATATTATTGGACCTTTCATGACACATTGGGTTGTCTAACAACTTTATACAACTCTAACTCAAGATCAAACAATAATGCAATCATCTTCTGAAGCCATACTACTTTGCCACAAGATGAACATGTTGCCACATACTCGTCCTCAATTGAACTGAGTGCTACACATGTTCGCTTCCTACTGATCCATGAGATCACATTTGATCCCAAACTGAAGCAACATTCGAATGTACTATTCCGGTCTATGACACTGCCTGCCCAATTTGAATATGTGTAGCCTTGCAGTCTTATCTCACAATCTGAGATATATTTGAGTCCATAATCTATTGTACCTTACAGGTACCTCATCACATGTTTTTCCACAATTAGATGAACACGTCTAGGCTCAACCATGTACTGAATTAATGTGTTCACTACAAAAAATATATATGGCCTCGTGTTCATCAAGTACATCAATGAATCATTCATTTTCCTATATATAGTGGCATCCACTAACTCTGAATTTGTATCACACAACAACTTCAAGTTCGCCACCATTGGTGTAGATATGGCCTTATAGTCCAACATAAAAACCTCTTTAGGATCTCCACTTCATATTTTCCTTGGTTAAGGAAAATCTCGCTCAGTCTCTGCCATATCTCCAGACCTAAGAAGTAATGCATCATTCCTAGGTCCTTCATCTCGAACTCTACAACAAGTTCCCTCTTACTTTCAACGGTGAGATTCTCGTTCCCCATCAGAAACAAATCATCCATGTACAATAGAAATATCACAGGTTCACCATCTACAACCTTGAGGTAAAGGTTGGAATCTGTTGTACTCTTGGTAAAACCCAAGCTCATCAGGAAACTATCTATCATGCCATACCAAGCTTTGGGAGCTTGCTTCAGCCCATACAAGGATTTATTCAACCTGCACACATGTGATTTCCTATCACATGTCTTGACTCCTTGTGGTTGATCCACATACACTTCCTCTTCTATTATTCCATTCAAGAAGGTTGTATTCATGTTCATCTAATGTATATTCCATTTCATAACTGCAACTATCTCTAGAATGGTCTTGATCGAAGTGTATCTTGCTACAGGAGAAAAAGTATCCTCATAGTCTATTCCTTCTACCTGGGAGAAACCTCGTGCCACAAACCTTTCCTTGTATTTCTCTATGCGGCCATCTATGGTATGTTTTATCTTGTAAACACACATGGAACTTACGACTAACTTTTCCTTTGGTCTTGCAACCACACCCCAAACATCATTATTTATGATTGACTGGTATTCTTCAATCATGGCATCCTTCCATTCTTTCTTCTCTGCAGCCTCTTCATAACTGGTAGGATCTGCATCAATGATGTCGCTCAATAGTGCTATATAGCTAGAATATGGCCTAGGTTTCTTGCTTTCTCTGAAAGATCCATCTGGGGATCCAAATTTCTCTGCATTCTGAATGAGTTCACGAGCCTAATATGGTATTGTTTTCTTTGCAGTTGTCGTTGCAGGTCTTTGTGGTTCTACCACATCATGGTCTTCTAGAACTTGTTTTTCTGATACCATATCATCTCCCACACTTGTATCTGTAACTCTAGAAACTTCATGTTCCTCATCATCTACCTCATCTGTATGGTTATGTCTCGATCTACTGAAGGTTGTATCTTCATCAAAGGTTACATATTTTCTTGTCTCAATATGTCGATGACCAGGGATGTAAACTTTGTATTCCTTTGATGTTTCACTATATCTGACAAAGATATCCTTCTTCCCTGATGGGTCTAATTTAGATCTTTTGTCCTTGGGGACATGCACATACACTGGACATCCAAATATTCTCATATGGATGACCTCTGAATTTTCACTTGTAGACATCTCTTCTGGTGTCTTGTTTCCAAGTACTCAGTGGGGACTCTTGTTCTGCACATACACAACGATCCTAGATGCTTCTGCCCACAAATGCATCGGTAAGTCTTGATCATGAATCATGGATTTCATTGCTTCCATGATCACTATGTTCTTTCTTTCCGCCACATCATTATGTTGAGGATTGTAGGGAGTAGAGAGCTCCCTCCTAATCCCAACTTCCTTGAAGAATGTATTGAATTCATCGGATGTGAATTATCCTCCATTCTCTAACCTCAGAGTCTTTATTTTTCTTTAAGAGAGATTTTCTACAAGAGCTTTGAATTCTTTGAATTTACTAAATACATCACTTTTATTTTTCAAGAAATAAATCCAGGATTTACGTGAGTAATCATCAATGAATGAGACATAGTATACATACCTGCTTAATGAGTTTGCTAACATTGGTTCACATACATCTGAATGTACTATGTCTAGTGCTCCCTTTTATTTGTTGTCTCTGATCAGAAATGGGTTCTTCACATTCTTTCCTTGTGTGCATCCCTTGCATATGCCTTCATGGTTTACTTGAATCTCTAGTAAACATGTCACCATCTCGCTTACGATCGGTAATTCCTTGTAGTGTAGACGAGAAAATATCCTATGTCATAGTTTACACAGAGTCATTGTATTATGTACAAGTGTTGAATATGAGTGTCCATTCAATTTGTACAAGCCTCCCTCTTGGACACCAATCACTACTGCATCATCAATGGTTTTTCCTTTTGGCCACATACGTACATCACCGTCTACAAAAGCGACTATGAATCCTTTCTCATCTAATGTTGAGATGGAAAGGAGGTTCTTCTTCAATCCAAGAACATATAGCACATCCTTTATCTTCATGGGTTTTCCAAAATCCAATTTGTAGGTTGCTTCTCCTACTCCTTTGATGGGGTACTGGTAATCATCGCCTAGTTTCAACTTATGAGGTGAATCCTTTTGTATCAGATTTGAGAATGAGTTCTTATATCAAGTCATCTGCTTCGAGGAACCACTATCAATGAGCCATGTGTCACTTCCATGGATGAATGTTATTGTAAGATCTTAAATAAAAACATATTCCTCACTTTATTCATCTCCTCTAGCTCTCTTCTGATGTGGTTCATCATCTTCAGTGGCATGAGCATAATGTCTCTTATACTTTCCTTTATTGATCTTATTTTTCGAGTTAGGACAAAACCTTGCAATGTGTCCCAATTTTTGAAAAATGAAGAATATGATATTAGAGTGGTCCTTTTGGCCCTTGTGTGATTTGTGCGACTTCTTGTGGGAATGGGAATGATCCTCATTCTTGCTCTTTCATTTTCCTGCATGTGCTATTAAGGATTTATCATCATTAGTTAGTTTTTCTTCTCATGTTTCCAGCCTTGCTTCTTCCTGAGTACAATCCTCCCGCAATCTGTTGAACTTCGTAAGCTTCCTTCTAGAACATATTCCTTGAATGAAAGATTCCCATGATCTTAGGAGACCATTCAAGGTGGTCATTATGAGTTTGAATTCTTATACTTTATCTCCAATGGCTTCAAGTTGCTCTTTAATCTATGATTCCCTCGAGAAGTATGACTGAATATTTTCTGAGTTTTGCATCTTCACACTCTTGAGTTGTGTTCTCAACGTCATCTTATGATTGATGTTCTTTCCTTCATACAATATGGATAGGGAATCAAACATCTGTTTGGGAGTTGTCAAAGATGATATGCACGGGATCAAGTGATCCTTGATAGAATCTGCAATGATTCTCTTCACCCTGACCAAGCTCTTCTTGTGTTTTTCCTTGGCCTTGTCTCCCTTTGGCTCTGGAACTTCTTCCTTAATGAATCCTTCTATGTCATGCTCTTCTAGAATAAGCATCACCATGTACTTCCATGCCCAGAAGTTAACAACACCCTCAAGCTTCTCATCAAGCTTGGTGTTGGTAGTCATCTTGCCTTGTGACGAAAATACGACAAGAAATAAAATTTCAAAGAAGGATTTTTGACTTACCAAAGAGTGCGCTATGCCAAGATGAAATTATGTTCTAAGTTGATTATGTAGCTGTCTTGAGGTCTTGTCTTAGGGTTTATGAGGAAACCCTATTTTTTCAAACTTCAAATTTTGGAATTCTGATCCAGGGAATAGATGCACCCTCCTGGGGCGAGATCCTAGATGTTCTTACTTTTCCCAATGTTCTTTATCAAGGTGGATGATGTCACCTTCTAGGGTTTATGCAAAAACCCTAATTTATGAAATTTGTCAAAACTTAAAACTGCTCCAGGGAAAAGGAGAGCTAGGGTTAGGAGAGTCTTCATATGGCTTTGTTTTCCCCAGTGAGTTCTTTTGTGCTATGAAAATGGCTTCTTTCAGGCCAGCTCTAATACCATGTTGAATTTTCATCTCAAGTAGTTAATTAGATTAGAGTTCTTAAAATTTTAAACAATTAGCACAATAATTGCATATAGAGGATCATTGAAAGAGAGACATCCATAGCATACACAAGATTTACCCTAGGAAAACCCTCTAAGGGAAAATCCCAACAAAACTTCATCTATATATATTTGACAACAAGAACAATGTATCTCTCTAAGAGATATCTTACGAAGTGGAAGTTCCTTCCGAAAACCTTAACCAAATAGAGTAATGCACCACTTACTCAAGAGAGAGACCAAGATCCTCCACGAAAACTTCTCCTTGTTGCAATAGCATCTCCCTCTAAGACTTGTGCACTTCTTCTCTTGACAAGAGAGTTTGTGTTGTGTGTTCTTCCCAAATGAGGTGTTGGCCTCTTCTAAATAGAAGTTAAACAACCTAAAATTAGATCTGGGTCGACCTTAGACTTTCACTAGGGAACAATAGGGCCGACCTTACAAAAGACACTTTATAAAACACATTTGACCTTTTTACTTTGGCACAATACGTCTAGACAAACAACTTGTTGACCATTATATGTTGTTCAACTATATCATATGCAAAAACACAACTCTCACTTTGGTTTTTCACTTTTGTAGAGAAGCAGTGGGCAATGGAGCACCTTCATACTCAAACCTTGTTTCTTTCAAGGATGGGGTTAGATGTAAACCCTCCACTTCAGTGACTATGAACCCTCCTTCACCTAGTCTATATATCATTTGAAAAATACAAAGATATGTTGACGTTGTAGGTCTTTGAGCATGAGGTCACAATCATACTCTCATTCTATGAATCCACTGTGGTAATCTACATTTTTAATGGTTTCTAGTCTCCTACACTAGAGTTGTATCAGTGTATCTATTTGAACTAGAGAAAGCAATGTAAAGTATATCTATGCTCTAAAGGCATCTTTATTTTTTAGTTTTTCAAACCATGTTGATTATCAAAAAGTTTTTGACGAGGGACCCTAGTTCTAGAGAAGAGAAAGGCTTTTCATTACCTTGTGGTTCCTACATTTCAATCCTAGCACTATCTATATCACCAAAATCTTAGTTTGGATCCAACTACTAAATCTACCAATACACTTTTGGCATTTATTAGTGTTTAAATATATTGGGAATACCTTGGGTATGTAAATTCTAACCTTGTACACTGTCTACTGTAAACAGATATTCAGAAAAGAATAGAAAAGATACAATGGCAAATGCAAACATTACACAGAGATTTTTCCCTTGGAAACTCAAACCGGGAAAACCAACATATATTATATTCATACATTGTGTTACATTGTTTACAATACAATATACATATATGAGCCAGTGGCATCCAAAACCCTAACCCAATGACCTGGATTAGTCCAAAACCCTAATTCCTTAACCGGAAATAGAAAACCGTCGACAAAAACCATGTGCCGAAAAAACCACCTAAATACATGACACGTTTCCCGAGGCAGAAAAAAAAATTCCGAGGGGACCCCCGCGCGGGGGGCTTCGCCCCCCTGCACCCCCCTCTAACCCCCCTGCGCGCCCGGTGCATACACTCAGACACTAATACTCATGCAAATAATATAACACATACCCAACATGGTAGATACTTAAAAACAGAATATGTGTTGAGATCGAAATTAGCTAGTTTTGAGATTGACATTAGCCAAGATGATACTACAAAGGGAAAATTCTAGATGGACTCATGTTTTGGATTATGAAAATACAACTTTTCAATGTTAGATTTGCCAACAAATTGGCATCTTCAAGATTCTTGTCTCCAAATGCAAGCCCACCCAAAGCGGAAAAAAGGTCCACAAACCAAAATGTTGAGAATCATATGAGCAACTATGCTAGGATGATGAAGATGATCAAAATGCAGAAAATCAGCAAACAACAATGATGGAGAAGGATATCAATGCATGCCCGTAAATGCAGATTGAAGGTTCAAATATTCCCTCAAAGGATAGAGAAGACAACAATAACATTGAGATTTCCTCCTCGGGGGTGGTAGTTGTAAATGAGGCCCCATAAGGAAGAACAAAGGGACTTCAGGAATTTGACAATTTCAAAAAAGTGTTGGTAATCCATACAAATTATGGAAATTAGAATTCTAATACACAGTTAGTCCTCATAGAACCTTTTCAATGGGGGGGGAGGTGGATTGATATTAGAAAGACGAAAGGGAAAAAAGACAGTATTAAAGATTATTTTCTCATTAGTACTTGACACCCTTTCTTTAATAATTATGGCCTTGTATCTTTTCTTTTTTTTTAAGTAAGAAGTTATATATTACCTGTCATGGAGCAAAATATTACAGTATCGACATGATATCGAATTTTGGATGTGCTGAGTTGCCCCGAAGGGAAACCAACTCAGCCTGACACTTGACTATAAAAATTAGTGATATTTAAACATATTTGTCTGAATCGCGTCGTGCGGAAACCGATTCGACCAACCCATTCATGCATATTGTAAACCAAAAGGAGAGCAGATTATGAACCAAAAAAAGCATATCTGCTAACAGACCCACGGGATTGACAGTGCTAGACTCCAACCCCCTATGAAGAATCTTCCAGAAACAACTAACATTTGTCAAAATAAAACAAGCATTCTGACACATGTGCGCTTACCAACTGCCATGGTGTCTGGTGTGCTTGCTTGTTCCTAGCTTCCTTTGCGCATTGGTCTCGTTTGTCCTCGGCTTCCTTTTCGCGTTATTCCACGACTCGTTCATCCTCCCCCTGGAAGTCTAGAGCAAGAAAATCCCCTAGAGATGTTGAACATTGGTGCCTGAATCTGTTGAATGCAGGGAGCAAAGCAGGGTCAAAAGCAGAGATTCAATTTTCTCTGTGCGCTAGTCCAGGTGTTCCATCCGAAAACGGAGGTCATCAACGTCCTTATGGACTGCAAAAACTAAATCTTGAAGAATCGAGACCGAATCTTTGAGTTGTAGGCAAGAAGCGCAGTCCGGTTGGAGAAGAGCTTGGCCTTGAGGTGCTTCCAATTGTAGTTCTTGCATTTGAGCATTGAATTCCTCAAGAGAAGGCATAGAAGGTGGCGATGGGGGTGCCGAAGGAGGTGGCGAGGGAGTGAAGGGTGGTGGACTAGAAGGGCATGCATGTGTTGGTTGTGAAGTCGAGGCCAGATCTGGGAGATGTCTAGGAGCAAAGCTGATAGAATTACCCTGAAGATCGAACCATTCAACTTGGAAAGCCCATGGCGATGACAGAGGTAGAAGACTGCTTTGGCCTAGGGAGGACTGAGTGGATGACGAGGGTGAGGAACTAAGCGCGGGAGTGAAGGTAGGCGGGTGTCGGTTGGCCATGGCCACTTTGTTCTGGTACCAAAGAGCACCTCTCTTTGGCTTCTTGCGAAGGCGATGCATAGCCAGATGAATATGAGGGCAAGGTGGAGATGCGAACAAGGAAACCCAGATGGGCACCAGAGAGAACGACAAAGTGCAAGAGTAGCCGGAAGGAGAGGGTGATGGATGCAAACTGGAGGGAGGGGCGTCACCATAAAAGGGAGAATAGAGAGTAATTGCACACGAGCATAGAAGGATCAGACAATGTACAACCTCCTTCTCCATGATGGGAAGCTAGTGCAAAGCACACTAGAGAATTTAGTTGGGATCGTGCAACAATGAAGAGTTGTAGAGCTCATAGGGAGGTAATAAAGGCAAGAGGGAGTTGCAGGTTCCATCACGTTGCCCGTGGAGAGGTGGCGGACTCTGGGTTCTCTGATGGACATGTGGAGCGCTCTGACACCCCATCTTGGGGGCTATCTGTGCTGAGAGCCTTAGCGATGTAGTCCTAGAGAATGGGATGATCATTGTGGGTGGGGGGCGTATAGAGGATATCGGATCCTTCTAAAGCCACTCTAATATTAGCTAGTTTGTCTGCTACCTGATTGGATTTCCTTCTCACATGCAAAGGAATGAGCACCAAGTGAGGCAAAATGATCTCTGCAATGGCACTGAGTCCTATGGTAAGTCACCAGCAAGGGGAGATGTTGTCTGGATCCGCCTCGTTGAGTATTTTTGCGAAAAGGCTTAGAATTATTCGTGAATCCCTCTCGATGATCAGTTTGTGGTGCCCATTGTTTTGAGTAAGTTGTAAGCCTTTGATGAGACCACAAATCTTAGTTGCGTTGTTTGTGTTATGGCCAATGTTGTCAACTGTGATAAGCATGATGCTTCCTTGATTGTTGCGTAAAACCACTCTGTAGCCCGCAGGGCCCAAATTACCTTTCAAGGCTCCGTCAAAGTTTAATTTGATGAATTCTAGAGCTAGAGGAGACCAATGTGAAGGGTTTCCTTTGGCTTGTGAACTTTGGGGTTTCCTTGAAAAGTGTGGGTGGAAGTTGATTATCCATTTGTCCAGGATACGCTTTTCCTAGGAAGGACAAGACAAGTCCTCCTCTTTCCAGGGCTGAAGGAGGATGGTTTCTCTGATGTTGTCATTTATGTGTTGCCAAACTTTCTACCAGTCAAGATGAGACGAAAGAAAGATTCATATGTTTCTCTCTTTCCAGAGCTGCCAGAGGATGAAGCCTGGAATTAGTTGCCATATATGGTTTAGGATGGGAGAATGAAAAGTTGAGTCTCTCCATTCTTCTAAGGTTTCCCTGAGGCCTTCTCATTTGTGATCTGTGGTGCACATGATTAAGGCGCAATGATCCCAAATTTGTGTACTGTAGGAACAAAGATTGAGCAGATGGTTTTGAGATTCTGAATCTTTCCAGCAAAAAGGGAAAATGGAGGGCCCGACAAAACCTCTTTTGGTGAGATTGTCCCAGGTAAGGATACCGTTGTGTGCGACGAGCCAGAGGAAGGTGCTTGTTTTTGGCCAGTGCTTGATCACCCATATTTTTGCCCAAACGGGTTCCTGAGGGAGAAGGTGTGAGGTTGTCTTTATGTTGTAGGCCTCTTTGATGGTGAAGGTGCCTCGGGAGGAGTGCCCCCATCTTAGGATGTCGTCTCCTTGAAAAATTTGAATTTCCCTAGAAGAATTCAACTCATGCCAAGGCTAAAGATCCATGTGCGTTGGAGTGTGAAGTTCTATGGGAGTGGACTTCCAATGATGCCAAGTTGCGCCAGGGGGGTCCTCTTGCCAATAGTCTGCGACCGTGATTAGACATGCCTGTGTGGTAGGGGAAAGAAGATTATATGCAATGGAGTTCTGCATTCAGGGTCATTGTTTCCACGAATCATGCTAAAAGGCAGTTGTCCTTCCGTTTTCTATTTCCCAGAAAGCATGATAGGAAATCAGAGAGTGGCCTTGTCTTGCAGCGTTCCAGATCAAGGAGCCCAGGGTGTTTTTATTCCATTTGATAAGTTGGTTTTCATAAATATGTGGAACGTATTTTTTCCTCCATAGTCTGGCCCAGAGGTCCTTAGGTCGCTTCAACCATCTCCACCAAATCTTTGCACTGAGAACTTTGTTGAGAATGGTGGGGTCCCTTAACCCAAGACCACCTTTTAATTTTGGTTTGCATATCTTTTTCCAACTGATCGGAACTATTTTTTGTTCCATCTTTGCTCCCTTCCAAAGAAAGTTTCTTTGAAGGGTCTTGATGGTTGTAAGAATAAAGTTGGGGGCAGCCAGAGCAGAGAAGGAATAAATAGGCAAGGTTTGAAGGACTGCTTTGAGAAGGATGAGGCGACTGGGAAGGTTGAGCATTCGAAAGGTCCAGGAGAAGAGTATTTTTCCAATGGAGGAAAGGAGCCCCTCCCAGGAGTTGTTTCAAAGAGCTTTATTAATAAGAGGAATGTCGAGATATTTGGACAAAAGGGAGCTATGCATGAAGCCCGGGATGTTGGTGATATGAAGCTGAATAGATATAGGGGTGTTAAAAAAGAAGAGTTGGGATTTTTCTCTATTAATTTCCATTCCTGAGGCTGCGCAGAAAGTTTGCAGGATACAAAGAATGCAAAGGGCTTCATAGACGGTGGGGGAGCTCAGCATTAGGGTGTCATCAACAAACTGGCTATAGGAGATTAGGGGATTCATGCCATGAAGGGGGAGTCCAACTAGAGAATTATCTGCTATGGAATCTTTGATGAAGCAGTTGATCCCTTCTGCCATGATGATGAAAAGCAAGGGGGACAGGGGATCCCCTTGTCGTATTCCACAAGAGGGCGAGAAGGAGCGGGAAGGAACACCATTGATAAGAATGGAGAATAAGGCGGAAGAGGTGAGATTTAGAATCCAGTCTACCCAGTCTGTAGCAAAGCCAAAAGCAAGAAGAACATATTTCACTTAAGCCCAGCTTAGTTTATCAAAAGCTTTGGAAGGATCTAACTTTAATAACATACCTGGAGTACCCGTACTCTAAAGAGGGTGTATGACTTCATGGGAAAGGATGACGTTGTCGAGAATTTTCCTGCCTTCAACGTACCCTAACAGCTCTGGGGAAATGATGAGGGGAAGGAGCGGTTTGAGGCATCGGGCGATTACTTTTGTTAACAACCTATAGATTACATTGCAGAGAGCAATTGGTCTGAACTGCTTAGGATGAGTGACTTGTTCTTCTTTGGGGATGAGAGTTAGGAAAGTGGCATTAAGTGCAGGGAGAACCTGACCAGAGATGTGAGAATCCTTGATGATGTCCCATACTTCCTCCCGAATCATGGGCCAGTGGAAGTGAAAGAAGTTTGTTGTGAAGCCATCGGGACCTGGAGCTTTTCCTTCGGAGGTGTCTTGTAGGGCTCGATATACTTCTTCAATCATAATTGGTTTGGACACAGCTTCATTCTTCTCTCGAGTTATGAGATTGGGAATGTGTTGGGTGATGTTTTCAATGTCGGGGGATCTGTCAATAGGGGGTTCAGACAACAGATCTTGGTAATAAGAGACCAGTTCTTGCTTGAGATCTTCGTGTTTTTGGAGAATTTGACCCTACTTTGTGACCAAGTGTGTGATGTGATTATTGTGTCTGCATTGGATCGTCACTCGGTGGAAGAACTTGGTGTTTCGTTCCCCCTCTTTAAGCCATTGTATTTGGGATTTTTGCCTCCACGGGACTTCCTCTTAAGACTGCCTTTCCTCCAACTGTTGTTTGAGTAGAGTTTCTTGCGTTGAGATCCTCCGTGAGGCCATGATTCTTGATTTGGATCTGGATGAGCTTCATTTGATCGTTCAGGTTTCTTTGGGCTTCAAAAATATTCCCGAAGTTTTGTTTGTTCCAAAGCTTAAGTCTTTGCTTAAAGTTTTTCAGTCGTTGTTGATATCGGAACATTTTGGAACCATGAGAGATGGCGGCTTCCCTCCACCATTTTGGAGCCATGGCTTGGAATTTCGGGTGGTCGAGCCATAAACGCTCAAATCTAAACGGCTTTCATCCAGGAGAGCCAGAGATATCCAGTGAGAGTTGTATAGGCCAGTGGTAAGAGCTAGAGGTATCCAAGATGCTAGAGCTCATCAATAGGCCATCCATTAAGAGGGCTTCTAAAACGAGGAATTGATCCAGACGACATGCGACCTGTTGGGAGCCCGAACATCGGTTTGACAAGATGAAAAGGCCATTTTGGGTTTCCAGATCTATGAGACGGAGCTTATCGATTACAGCTTGAAAGTGTCCACTTTCCACCTCAAGTCTACAAGTGACACGCCTTTTTTCTTCTAGGTGGAAAACCATATTGAAGTCCCCCCTAGTATCCAACTATGATCGATGTGAGGTTACTCAGTCGATCCAGATTCTGAATGAAGTTGAGCTTGTCCCCCGAGGTGGCTGGTCCGTCAACATTTATAAGGAAGCCTGGCTTATTGGAGCCAATGAGTCGGCACTCCGTTGAGATTGTCCATCTAGTGGTGAAGAAGTTCTCGAGGAGCATAGTGCTAGGGTTCCAGAGGATGGCCAAGCCACCAGATGCGCCTTTGGAATAGATGGTCATCATTTTCCCTTGTTTCCAACATCTGGAGAGGATTTGATTAATTTATTCCCCAGCACATTTTGTTTCTTGAAGTAAAAGAATATCAAGTTGATCTGCTATGATACAATCTCGTAGAAGTCTTTGCTTACTACGATCGTTGAGACCTCATATATTCCAAGACATGAGCTTTATGATGAGGATGGAGAGGTGAGAGGGGGAAAGCTATCAGAGATGAGATGCATCTGACTTGAGTTTACCATTAAGTGATTGATTTCCTGTATGAGTTTTTGAGTGGATTTTCTTTCTCTTTTCTTCTCATCCTTCTGAGGCTTGTGTTGTTTATGTTGGATGCGTTGGATGCCCAAGCCAATGGTGGATCTGGCTGCAGATCCCACTGAGGAGTTTAGGTAAAATTTATGCACCTTACAAAGTTGATATGGAGGGATGATGTATAGTTCATGCTTGCAATAGGCTTGTTCTAAGTGTTCGAGGTCTACCCCCACCAGATCTTGTTCCTCTAGGTACATTTCAGTGTCTCCATGTTCGGGGTCGGAGGCTTCGCCAGCTTTGGCGTAGGAAGACGAAGAGGAGGGGATCTGCTCCAAGATAGGGGTGTTGGAAGGATTGTCTTTTGCATTGTTGTGGGTTGCAGTTCCTTTAGGAGGTAGTTGTGGCTCGTCCATATCTTCTGGAAGTTGTTGAAGGACGCCGAAGGAGTTGTTGGAGGGGGGTTCCTTGTTGGCAGTTTGCACAGTATTCCTAGTTGTTTAGCGTCGACTGCCCGCTACCTGGGTGAAACCGTCCCTTGATTTGTTTTCTTCAGGATTGTCACCCTTTCTTTTGGCAATGATCAAAGGGAATTCTCTGAACAGATGCCCGTGCTCGTGGCATTTTCTACCTCAAAATGGTATGTGTTCATAGTCAATAGTTTGAGACCAATCCTCATCATGGTTTTCCAGGGCTATGG
Organism: Picea engelmannii; assembly: GCA_009831015.1. Classification (NCBI taxonomy): domain Eukaryota; kingdom Viridiplantae; phylum Streptophyta; class Pinopsida; order Pinales; family Pinaceae; genus Picea; species Picea engelmannii. The sequence continues at coordinate 755,186 of ML784357.1, forward strand.
AATCTGGGAGGGGCTTCAAGATGTTGAGATAGACACATATGTGAGCATAAGAGGTATACCTTCTCTGCTTAGTCACCTCTGAGGATTTGACGTAGGCTCCAATGGTGTTTCCTATGCCTTCCAGGATCTCTTCTAGCCAGAACTCCTGTGGTAGGGAGTATAGACAAATCCATACCGGGGCATGTGCAAAGTCTTCTTTTTCTGGGCTAAACTTCTCCATCCAAAAGCGTAGGAAGAAGTCGACTGAATTGAAGAAATAGGGTCCCCCATCAAATATGCAATTTTGATCTTCTAGGTTGTGGAAAATGATGGTAAAGAACCCCTTGGAGCCTAGTTGTAGGTCATAGTGTCCTTTAGGTTTCCACCAATGGTGTATCCATTTGACAAGCTCGCGTCCAGAGGGCCATAAACCTAGGAATTTTCCTACCAACACGTAGTCCCTCATGTATTGTTTTTGTTCTTCAATGTGAGGTGTGTTGATCACATATTTTGGTGCTAGCGGTGCTTGAGGTATGCATTTCCCAAGTTCCCAAGGATGTGTTGTTTTCGCTGGAACAAGTCTCATGTCAATCTCCATTTCTTTTCCTTCAGCAGCACCTTCGAAGAAGATTTGTGAACGCTGGTCTGGCGGTGGCTCGAAGGATGGCCGACAAAAACCTCCACCGTGAGGTTCATGTGCCATGGCCTTGCGGTAGGAGGCACCTCACGGCCCCTTTTCATTTGGGATCATGTCTTGCCCCGACTGGGACGGTAGAAGGGAGCAGCAGGGAGCCAAGGAGCCCAAACCTTAATCCAATTCAGAGCGCTCTTTCATGCTTTCAACATTGTTTATGGCCTTGTATCTTTAATGTGTATTAATTATCTACTTTTTTTACTTTATGTATGCTATTGCTCTCCTAACATCTATAATATGTAACATTTTTTTATAAATAAGGTGTAATTTTTAATAATAAAAAAATTAAATTTCTAAAAAAAATTCAAAATCTATTTTTTAAAATAAAATAATTTTATCTTGACTAATCTATTTTTTTAAATAGAAATTTAAAAAGCATTTTTGATGAAAAAAAAACCCCAAAATTGCTAAATTTAACCCATATCATTTTCTAATGCAGCTACTAGGAATATATGGTCAAGGGTTTTTATGAACTTGAATGATGAATGTGATCATGCTAATCCATACAGCTACTAAGAATATATGGTCAAGGGCTTTTATGAACTTGAATGATGAATGTGATCATGCTAATCCATTGTTTTTGAAGAATCAGACTATGAAAAAGCTAACCAAGAATTTATTTTCCATATAACAAATTGACCAAAGAAATACTGAGTTGATTTATTATAGTTACCGGTCTCAATGTAGCTTTTCTTCATTGTACTGGCCCACAGAAAACGCTATTACGAGGGCACATGTGATTGGACTTGGGTCACATAATTATATACAAATATTATGGTTGTTTTCCGTGTAATATCTATGCAGGATTTCCTTTGATTATGCTTGGCATTCAACTATGCTTTTCAACACGACATTCTCTCATAGCTTTGCATATCTTCCAATGAAATTTTGACAAGTCATAATATTTAAAGATATCAGTTTGTTCTGTTTTTTAAAACACTCTGTATTAAACAACTTCATTCGATGACACGATGTTATTGATGGATCTATTAGCCTACCAGAATGACTTGTTTTGCAACACTATATTTTCAGAGGCTCAGTCATAGAATTCATAATTGCATTGTAATTACCTGTGCAATCATGTCCATTTTGAATTCCATTGTTCATGGCTAAAAATAGGCAATAATGTTTTTTCCCAAAAGAACTAATGGTCCTTTATAAGCATATTTTCATAAATGCATATTACAACTGGATTCCCATCCAACAAAAGGATCACAAGATGACCAGATTATTCGGTTTTTGTAGTGTTCATATTTGTTTCAAATTGCAAATTAAGGTAAATGGAATGACAGCATAAGGTACTAATACATGAGGGAATGTAATTCCAATGAAATTATTTTTACTTGAGTATTGGACAGAGACAGACTTCATGAAACTGGTTCACAAATACATGAGTTATTTTTTTTAAATATGCGTATGATTTTCGATTAGTGTAACAATACCTTAAAAAATCATTTTAAGTAAAGGGCAGCGGGTGGGGCCTGCCACTATAAAACATTTAACAGGCAGGTGGGGGCAGCCATTACAAAACATTTAACAGGATAATTAACCATACCCCACTAGACTAAATATGCATTTATTGCTAAATCGGGATAATTAACCATACCAACCATACCCCATTAGACTAAGTACACATTTATTTTTATTTTTTTGTATGAAGTGAATTGGTAGACCCTCTGACTATCACCCAGGGTGGAGTCGAAGAGACTGCCTATCCACAGTCCACGCTATGAAGATTTGCAGAGTTTGGAACCTGGGTGGGGCCTATTAGTGAAAACTGTCTTTTCACTGTCTTCCTAAACGGAGATTTGCATATTTTGGAACCTGGGTGGGGCCTATTAGTGAAAACTGTCTTTTCACTGTCTTCCTAAACGGAGATTTGCATATTTTGGAACCTGGGTGGGGCCCCTATTAGTGAAAACTTTGTCTTCCTGAACGGGACGTCTACCATTCAACCTAGACCRACTAAATATGTATTTATTACTAAATCATGCCAAATGAAGAGTACCATCGTTACTTTT
>ML784357.1:765722-781480 GCA_009831015.1 Picea engelmannii
CTTAAATATATATATATATATATATATATATATATATATATATATATATATATATATATTAAATTCAATTAATATGTATAGGGGTTAATATATCAATAAAACTAAATCTATTACTTAGATAATTTTGACGAAAAAAATCATTTTTATTTAAAATTTTGATATATATATATATATATATAAACGAAATACAACATAACTTTAAAAAAAAATGAAATTTTATTTTTTCAAATAAATTGAACACAACATTAAAAAGTCCTTAAATGTAATTTTATAACGAAAGATAACTTCATTGTAAAGTAGATCTTATATAAGTTTTGTACCCTCTTTCCTCAACAAAAGAGATTTAATTAAAATAAATTAAAAGAAACCTTAATTTTATTATACATTTAATTAACTGTCATACACATGGTCACACATAAACTCTTAAAATCCCATCATCGTGAGTTTGTGTTTTCCAAGGCCATATTACTTTAAATTTGAAGCATGAATAAGTACATCGAGATATGGAAGGGTCTCCTTTTGCCAATTTGAATATTGGTTTCTCTAATATTCTACTCTTAGGTATGTGTGTCTCACACACATCCCCCAATAACATAATAAAAATTAAAGCACAATTTTTTGAAAACTGGCTCGTTGTCTGTTGTATTTGTCTTCTAATATTATTATCTATTTGTTTTGAGTGTTTCCCCACCTCCATGGCAGTGTTTGACCACTACTTTCTTTTGACTGGATCCAGACAATCCTCTCCCTCTTTGCTTTTCTTTTTCATAGTGGAAAATGTGTTGGAAACTGGGATGCTCAGAATAGATCAACCAAATTTTTGCTTCCATTCTTTGCAAACTTATGACACTTTTATTGTATTAAAAGGACCGGTTCTTTGCTTTGTGAGTTGGTTTTCATATTTAAACTTTTGAGGGGATCAAGAGGCTCTACAAATTTGCTAAATTAAAAAGGTTAATTAATTAATTTTCTTATAATTTTCATTATTTTTAAATTCATCAAAAGCAAATAATCAATTTCTATTATCTTTGAATTCATCATTTAATTCAATAAATATAAAAGAAAATAGGTAAAAAAAATTAATGTCGAAAATTTTAACAAAAATAATAATAAAATATATATGTTTAAAAATTGTAAATCATAAAATAGATATGATTAGTCATAGTTATAATTATAGTTGAATATTTTGTTCCATAAAATATAGAAAGTTGATGTGGTTAGTATGTAGGTTTCTTAGGTATTTGAGGAATGAGTCTCTCTCACCTCATTTATGTTTTTAACATTTTTATTGGATTACGCAATGGGAAATGATCCTTTGGAGTTAGTAGCCATCTTCCAAGTGAGATTTGGTGAGATTGGGATATGCTTCTACAGAACAGAAAGATGGGAGATTAGCCTTGTCGTTAGAGGGGAAATCGGCCTTGTCGTTAGAGGGGGTATGCTTCTACGAAACATAAAGAGGGGAGATTAGCCTTGTCGTTAGACCTCCAGTCAATGTTGGTTGGGGAAATCAATTTGACTTTTCCCTATTTGATTCATAGTATGCAAGAGGTTGACCCATGGTTGAAGGGTTGAAGGAACAACCTACAACTAGCACATTTTCATGTGTGGTTTTGGATTTTCAACTCAGTTGAAGGTCCTCCTTCAAATATTTTGGGTATCGAAGTCTTCCAAGTTAAGAGTTGTTGTGAGAGCGTTGTGGTCAAAGAAGTATCATTGAATAAACATTTGATCACTAAATTTGTTCAACGAGTGTTTGACCAAAATATTAAGGAATCATGCAATCTGTTTGACAAAATGTCTACACATAATCAATGCCAAGATACTCAGGATACATGGTATGTGTTTGACAAAATATTTGTAAGTAAAGTGTTTGATGGAATTTCAACAAGCAAGGTGTTTGGTGTTATGCAAGAAAGGAAGGCAATTTTTCAAATTATGGTTAGATATCTTTTTAGAAAAACCATCTTCTTGTGGGTGTATTATGAAGATTGTGTGTTCAATTTAAAGAGAAAATTGGAGTGTTCTTGTGGATCAATAGTGTTTAATATTATGGGGGTAAACAACTTGTGGATCAAACTTTATTGTCTATCTACAAAATAATCAAAGATTTCATCCTCAATTTAGTGATGTGATTGCATGGAGGACTTGTGGGTTCAAGGATACCTTCAACTTCCAACCTGTGTCATTTAAGGATGCAACCAAAAACAACTCTACCAATCCAAATGATTCAAAGTCTTCTCCTATTCATAGTGTTTATATAGTGGAGCATAATGAAGAGAAGTCATTGGTGGAGATCACAATGCCGGAGGTAGCCCATCTACATTCACTATATGAAAAAGAATCGATTATTTACAAATTTAATGGGTATTGGCCTCCTACATCGGCATTGTTGCAGTGGATTCACTCGACTTGGACCAAGAAATGTGAGACATCTCTGTGTTCGAAGGCATTTTTATTGTTTGGTTCTATGATCATGTTGATTATCAACAAGTATTTAAGGAGGGTCATTGGTTTGGGGAAGCTTTATATAACTCCTTGGTTTTCTAAATTTGATCCTAACACTATGTCAGTTACTAGAATGTCAATTTGGGATGTTGGGAATGCTTTGGGCACTTACATAAAATCAAATCTCGAGAGAGTTGTAGCGGGTTTATGCACATATGCTTGCATCTATGTTGAGATAGACCTTAGTAAGGATCTTTTGGACAAAATGATCTTCACATGAAAGGATTTTAAATACACACGGGTCTTGGATTATGAGAACACAACTTTAAGGTGCAGGATATGTCATCTTCCAAGACATTTACAAGCTAGTTGTTCCCATGCTCAAACTCACCCTTCTAGGAAAAAAGGAGCCAAATCAAAACCAAAGAGATGATTTTTTTTTTTTTCCGGAAAAATCAAGTTCGAAGATTGACCTCGATCATAATGAGGTAAATCAGGACCAACAAGTGTCGATTGAGGAATCCACTCCTTTCTTGGGAGATAAAGTAGAAGAAATGGATATAGGATTTTCCTCCTCGAGGAAGGTCATGATAGTTGAAGCCCCTCTAGGTGGAACAAAAAGACATCATGAAACTAATACCTTCAATTTTGATAAATAGCCGATTCTTTTTAAAAATTCTGATCTCTAATCTTCCGACTCATTGATAATTATTATGGCTCCTTGTTAAAATAACAATTTAAAATTAAAAAATAAATAAATTATATATATAATGTAATCACTTCCTCTTTTAAATATAATAAGTACTTATACTTACTTTTATATATATTATATTTTTAATACTAAAAAACCATTTTTTTATATTAAAATAAGATTATTTTTTTATTTAATAAAATTGTAGTTATAATTCAATAGTTAGAATTCCACTTTGTGAACTTTAAAATCTTGAATTCCAATAAACACGTCATGTTTATGTTGATTCAAAAACTTCCACAAATTGATATTTTATAGTCAAAATTCCACGTTGTCACCTTTAAAACTTAAACTTCAATTCCAATAAACATATCATATTCACGTTGATAACGTTGTGGTCTAACAATAACAATAAAGTAGTAAAAAATTATCATCCATTGAAATTCAATTTTCAACACATTTCACATGATTTTACTTAGAAAGCCCCACCATCTTAGGAAATTAACCCCATTGGAACCAACAAAATAAAGAGATCCTATATTTAAAAAATAAAAAAGCAAATTTGAAATTCGTTGATGGAGAAAGTGGGACAATGTGCCATGTTCAGGATAACTGGGCCATTTCAAAAGGCATGGCATTTCCTAGTTTGAAGCTTCATGCCCTTGCACGTGCACAAAGTGTCCCTGTACTCATACATGTTTACGATTCTCAAGGCAATTGGGTTTCCAATTGTTGAATTCATCTGGATTCTTTACTCCTTCACATACAACAAGATATCGTTTTAAGTTAAAAATACATTCTTTTAGGGTGAACATGCAGACATATATTGATATAAAAAACTAGAAGGGGGCCAATGTAACTTGAGCTTCATAGGTGGCTAGAGACTAGGCATAGTATTGATTTTGGGGCAGGTATTATGTCTGCACGTGATGGCTCCATTGGGATCAACCCTATTAAGAGTGGACACTGAATATATGCCACTAGCCAACCCTGGGATCAAAGTTGTATGGTTGTAGTGATGGTTTTATTTCACTATACACACTTTAATGTTATATTGTTGGTAATTTTGTTTTTGTTTTTTGAGGGTTGTGGGAAGATGGAGGGATGAGGAAGTGTTCCAACACAGCATCAAGGTTAGAGTGGATGAGCTAGATTACAAATTCATGATGGAGGTTAGATTACAAATTCCTATAAATTAAGGAGCATAATTAAGAGTTTATATGGGTAATGGATTGTGAGAGTCATCCTTAATTTTTATTTTTTTGAAATTGATATGTTCAATTTTAATTATTATCTTTGTATAAAAATCTTTTTAGATTAGGGTAAAAAGGTTGTTATATTGATGGTTGGTTGGTTGTTAGTATTCTGGTTGTTGATGTGATCTGAATGTATATGTTATGTTTTTGCAGAATCTCATTGTAAGCCTTGTGGATTAAAAGAATAAAGGGATATTTGGGTTTCTTTTCGAGATTTTGTGAATATGTTTAATATGAATGTTGAATGGAGTTTTGATGTTTTTTTTTTTATCTATTTAATAATCTTAAATATTACATGTTCCATATATGGTGGTGGTTTACTTTGTTAGTTTCAATGTTTAATGTTACATTTTGCATATATTTAATGAATGCATGTTGGTAAATCAATCTAAACAGAGTTTGTGGAGGTCTTGTTGTATCTCTTGATATTTTTAAACTCTTAATCGCACTTCGTATGAGGCCTTCTTTTCTTTGGGAAGATTGAAAATGACGACTCTTTTACACTGCAATGGAGCCTTTGTTGGTATTTTATGAGAACCTTGGTTTCCATCAAACACCAGCACATACCTAGGGCATGGAAAATTAATTTTGTTATAAATTTTAGAAGAACTAAGGCGAGAAAGTTTTTATTTTGATTTTTTAAGAAAAACGATTAAATGTTTTATAATTTTAACCTTTTATAATTTGTCATTATCATAATTAACGATAAAATCTTCGTTGAAATTACATTTTTGAATTGTTGAAATCATTACTTTTAATGTAAAAATAAATTCAACATCTTCAAATACTTTTATTACAACTTGATTTTACAATGTTCACTATTTTATTTACAAATTTATTAATCCAAATAATCTTTATTAAATTTTAAATAAATATATTATTTTTTATTATTTTAAATAGTTGAAAAAAAATTAAATTATATTTAATATCCCCAACTTTAAAATGAGAGATCATTTATATTAATGACATATATCAATCACTTTTTTAAGCATCAAACTTTAATAAGAGTTGTCACACCATTTCACTTTAATAAGAGTATCAAACTTTAAGAAGAGGTATCAATCCAATTATCTTCCATGTTAAAAATAAATAAAGTTGGATGACTTCCTCGTATAAAATTGAATAAAAGTTAATACATATTAAATATCTCTTGGCCTCTACTTTGTATAAGGCATTTTGTTAGGAGACTTTTATGTTGTGTAAGGCAATTTCTTAGGAGCTCACTTCTTCTCGGTTATTGAATTTTATTTTTTTCCGATCTTTGTTTGTGTTAAAGTTTTTGTTAAGGAGATATTAATGTAGTTGTAATTAATGATAATGAGCTTTTGCCAATGTTTATTATAATATGACAAAGTATTGATTTATGTGGATATGTTTTTATAAATTACAGTGTAAGTTTGTAAGATTTATATGGAGATGATCTATTTATAGAAACTATTAAGTTATTGGGGTAGACCTCCCTATAACGTAAGTAGAGAACTACCCTACCCATGTTGAGTTGGTATACTCTTATAATCATGATGATAATCTTTGTCATAGGGTAAGTTAAGAGGTTTGTGAGAGGGCAGGAATGCAAGTAAATTTAGTCTCCTCCTCTAACTCCAATATGTGATGATGAGTTTTTGATTTTAGCATTGACTATCTTAGAAGTTATGAAGCCCTTTGAGGCAACAAATGATGGATGAGAGTTGATTGTGGTTGAAAATGATTTTCTAATTTTTAGATGAGGTCTAACCTCAAATGATCATTATGACCCTTTGTTGGACTTTGGCTTCGTGCATTTTGGTATTTAGTGATAATGCTTGAACAAAATGCCTTTTGGTTCGCACCTATGTTTATTTTGAAGTCATGCATATTTGTTGTTGTATGTAATGGGTGTTTAGGTATAAGTTAATCCATTTTTTGAGTTTTGCTTAGAGTGTGCTTGTGTTTGTACATATTATGTGTGTGGTTTAATTTTTTTCAAGGAAATTATCATGGGATCTCCATTTCTTCTCCATAATATCTAGATGGAGGGTGGCACAATCGCCAACCACAATAAGCATGCGCAACCTAGCAAGATTTAACCACACTTGAAACTCAACTAAACTAGAACCAAAAACCTCACAACAAACTCCACCTTAAGACAATATATTTGAATTAATTGAGATAATCCACTATAGTGGGTTTACTTACTTATATGAATGTTTTTTGTTTTTTTTTTGTAAATAAAAAGATTGCATTACCTTACGCTATCAAAAGTGAAGTGACAGATGTCTGAGAATACATCAAGATGCGCCACATGTTCTGCCACATATGTGGAAACCAGAACAGGTGGACGACATTGTTCAAGGACCAGAAAGCGACGCATGTTTGAAAAAACAAAAGGACTCGCCACCTATTCTGCCACATGCATGGAAACCAGAACAAGTGGTCGACATTGTTCAAGGACCAACTAATGAACCAGAGTCTAATTGCCACAAAAAACTTGTAGCTAAAACTAGATAAATTAACAGTAAAGAGACTAGACATGAGGCGAACCCGGGCGTCCATCCGGGCGAATTGTGAAGGCGTATGGCTGACAACATGTTGGGCAGCGGCTCTTCGCAGGCTCGCTTGACAGGGAGCCGAATAGAACATCTAGACGCTTGTTGAGGGTATACTGGTTGTGAAGCTCCTCAGCCAAGTCTCTTCTCATCTCGAAAATCAAGACCAAATGATCCTCCATGAGCCTGTAGGAGCCGAGTAGGTCATTGTTGCCCAGAGCTGGGTGAACTTGCGCTCCTGTGTATGTTTCTCTATGGGTTTCCTCCTCTCTCCATCAATCGCCCCACTTTATACCTAGGTCTTCGTCGTTGGGGTCGACGGAATTCTTACAATAATCTGACATCAAAGGAGGGATTTCCTCTTCTATTATACATCATGTCATGGCTGACTCAAGGGAATTCAAAGGGATACTAGTGCCTATTTGTGGTTGCTTCTCCATGGTGGTCTTCTGCAAATTAGGCAGAATCTCCTCCCAATTAGGAGGAATATTCTCCTCCACAATGCATCCCCCGTAGATTAGCTCTAGGTTAGACAAGTGAAACTTAGCTTGAGCGTCCTCACACCAGTTTTGACCAGAGTGGGGAGAGTGGGTCGAGCTACTTCATGGATTGGGAGAGAGAGAGGTCGGTCTCGTGCATCGATGCCTACCTACTTGATTGTAGTAGGTCAACCCACACCTAGACTTGCCTCTCTCACGAGGCATGGCGAGGTTGAGCTCGAGGAGGGAAAATTTGACAGAGGAGAAGCCATAAATGATGATAATGGACATAAGGAGAATTACAGAGGCTCGACGTGCTCAGAGCATAACAACCAGGGGAAAATGAAAAACTAAGGACAACCTCTGGAGATAAAAGCCACAACGAGGAGTTACTTGCGTGATGATGAGGGAAGTGACGACTTGGGGAGCCATGAATGCTAGGGTAATGCAACATTGTTGCATCGTACCGGTACCAAAGGTCCAAGCTTGAATCGTCATTAAGTCAATCAATCCGTCCCAACGCACTAAGCTCTGCCTAAAGTGAATGTTATGCATTTCGAATAGACGGAGGAGGAGGGTGGCGGCGAGGAGCTTTAACTGCCCTCGTTGCCTGCATGCCATGGGACAAACGTTCACCAAATGTCACCCCATCAGGGGGTACTTACTTATATGAATGTTATATACATACTACTATATTATTAATAATAATAAAAATAATAAATAAATAATAAAATGTAATATAATTAGTTGGATTGTGATCAAATGATACATTAATGAGATTTTACATCGTAATTACTTTATATTCAATTCTCAATACTTTTGTATAATATTATTGAAAAATCCTATAATAACACCTCTCTTAAATTAACTCCATTCTCCCAAAAAAATTTATATCTAATTATAACATGTAATTGATGCTTTTTAAAAAAAATAATTATATAATTATTTTATTTATAACATGTAATTGATGTTTTTTTTTTTTAATTTTATATAATTATTTCATTTTAAATAAGGGAAAGAATTATTATTATTAATTTTTTTTTTTTAAATGTGTTAAAGATTTTTAAGTTCAATGAACCGCCAAATTAATATAGGATAAGCTTCCATGTGTCAAGGTAATGAAACAATATAACACTCTCAAAATAAAAAGGCCCAAATTTACATCGTCTCAATCAAACAAGCTCCAAGTTCACTTGATCTAAAAGTTATTTGGATTACATCGCAAACAAATGGGTGGATGATAGATATTGTTCATAGTATAACTTGACTTGTTTGAGTTCATGCTTTTGTACATAAATTGACTTGTCTGAGTTATATTACGCTTTTGTACATTGTATATATAAATGTAGTTTTACTTTGTGGGTACTACACTCAATAATGTTGGTAGGTTGCGTAGAACTTGTTGGAATTGACTTGCAAATATTAAGATTAAAGAACAGAGAAAAGAATGAAGATACACACATTACATAATAGAGATGAATTACATAATAGAGATGAAGAGAGGGGATAATGATATTCTTTATTGTTAAGTCAATAATGGAGAAATGAATACACAAGTCTCATGGAGCATCTTATGAGCTTCCATATTTAAATATAAAATACTCAAGCATTTTTCAAGCATATCATGGAAAGCCAAACACTTGAGGACCCATCCATGAAAGTAACTCCAAGGTGGGTGTTGTCACCACCCAACAATATCCACCTTGACAATAATTTTTTTGATACATTTCCTAACGAATCAATCAACACCTTTCCTGCAAGCCAAGAGAAGCCAAACACCATTGTGGCTTCTCTAACAATATTGGTTATGTGAACATGTCTGCACAGTTTTCTCCAATATGGACCACTCCACCTCCATCAGTAACCTGAACCTGAGGTAGATTTCCTCTTGTCCAAATCTTCTGAATCAACATAACCATAGACTAAATCAGTATAACCATTGTAGGTGATACTCATGCTTCTAAGATACTTAAGCGCTCATTTACATGCTCTTTACCTAGTTTTTCCATGTGTCCACTAACAACACCAATTGCATGTGAAATATTAGAACATTCCATCACAAACATAAACCTTCTATTGTACTTTCATAAGGTACACAAGACATATAATCCTTTTCGTCCTTACTACTAGGACATAAACTTGAATAAATCTTATAATGGAAAGCTAAAAGGGATATTTAATAGTTTCACAATGTTCATACTGAACCTCATAAATATCTTCACCAAACTTGTATTATGATAACCACAACTTACCATTTTTCCCTGTCTCTATGTACTTCTATGCCCAAGATTTGTTTTGATGCTCCTAGATCCTTCATCAAAAGTACTATGCAACTAAGCCTTTAACCTACTAATCTCAACCATGATTTTCTTGCAACAAACATATCATCAACATAGCATTGAGATAATGAATATGCCACTGAAAATTTTGAAGTAAACACAATGATCATACTCACTTCTTAATAAACTTTGGCTCACCATGAAGGAATCAAACATCTTGTACCACTGCCTAGTTACCTTTAGGCCATACAATGATTCCCTGAGTTTACAAACAAATCTCCCTTTGCGATCATGAACAACTTTTGATTAATCCATGTACATATCTCTACTAATGATTATTTTGTGGATAGTAAGATCCCAAATCTACATCCCTTATCTTCATCACTACAACCAACAAAGATATGTATACATCCTTGAATGAATTCGACCAAGCCATCCAAGTGGGCCTTCACCCCTCACCTCCAGGATGATGTCAATGGAGTATCCTAATCCCTTTTAATGGCTTCATTACTTGCAATCCATGGTCTCTAAAACCACGAGTTATCTAGGAACACTACATGCCCCCCTTATCACCTAGGTCTAAGTATAGACTTTATCAGTGAAATTTCAAACCTGAGGTACACATGCCTAACCAGGTCTTGCAATCGTATGCCCATTTAAATATAATTAAAAAAATGTCAACTCCACCTTAAAAATTTCATTTGAAACATCCCACCTTTCCATCTCAGTGGGAAACCATGTCCTCTTCCTCACACTAAAGCTCCCAGCTATGCAAACATCCACCTCGCACTTTGTGAGCTTGACCTCGAGATCATCACCATCTCCATTGCTATCGCCGCTCCACCAAAATCAACAACCAAGATCTAAGACCTCCGCAAGGGTTTGCAATTGGGCTCTGAAAATTCAAACTCTTTGCTCTAAATCCAACCTCTATGGATTCCTTACTCCACCAAATATGATATACGAAACCCTTGACTTTGGGTACCTCGACCTTCGACTCTTTGCAAATAGAAATAGACCTTGGCTCTTCTTTACTTGTGGATAGAAAATGGCCCTCACCTTATGGCCTCCTCCTCACGGTTCGACTTACCCAACAACCAAATACCAACAATGACCTCTTCCAAAATGGGCTTTATCCTCTGCGTGGCTTTAGGTTGCCCCTCTAACTAGAAACAACTAGGGTTTGTCAACGCTTCTCTGCATGAACTCACGGCTTGATCCTTTCTCTTACCGTCTTCACATCTCGGCCTTTCTCCTTTGCACGTGAGCTCTCTTGACTTTGCAAGCATATACTTCCAGCGACCTCTCTTAGCTCTAATACCACTTGTTGGGATCAACTTGCAAACATTGAGATTAAAGAACATAGAAAAGAATGAATATAAAAACATCATACAATAGAGATGAGGAGAGGGGGCGACGATATCCTTTATTTATCATTCAATAATGGAGAAATGAATACACAAGTCTCATGGAGCACCTCACACACTTCCATATTTAAACAGAAAATACTCAAGCGCTTTTCAGGCATATGGAAAGCCAAATGCTTGAAGAACCAACCACAAATGTAATTGCAAGGTGTGTGTTGTCACCACCCATCATAACCTATGTGTACAAGTTTATGAGCATTAATGAAATTGTATACAAGTGTCATATTGCTTCTTCTAGCCATAATTGTATTATCTTGCTTAAACTTCACAGTGCTCAAGTTGTAATGAAAATGATATTTATCCTCTTCCATTAAGATACATATGGAATTCCCTCATGTGAACTAACACCAAATAAAATATATTATATTTGAAGTGTCTTACTAATGACATGTTATACCTAAACAAACATAGAAATATTTAAATTATTTTATTATTTAATTTATCAATAAATTATGTGTACTATAAACTATCGTGGATATTCCATCGGAAGAGTTTATCACAACAAATCTAACAAGTTTATGCAGACTCTTGGCTATGCAATATTTTGTTTAATATTAATATGTGATATTACTTGCTTAGCACATCAAACACTAAAATAAGCTAAGACTGAAATAAAAGAAGTTAAAAAAATACCACACCATTCACACAATCAACAAAAGATGTACACTGGGAAACCAAATATGGGAAAAGACAACAAGAATGTGAGGACCATGCCTTGCTCTTTTTTTCTCACATATGAAATGAAAATACAAAGAAAGGTGAACTCACAATGGAGTTGACTTTAACATTGTGTCTTATATGGTTGCTAAATGGTCTTTTGTTTCCTCGGTTTTTCTCCAATATCCCACTCCTTTTCTCCATTCAACTATGGAATGGTAATCAATACAATAAGAATGGAAAACCCTTCCTTTCCTAGCCACCCATACTTAACTTGTCCCCATATCCATTTAGGGTTAGGGTTTATGCATGTCTCAACTCCCTTTTAGGGTTATGGATTTGGACCCTCTAGTATCCTCTTGAAAGTACACACATAACTAGCTCCACATGTGTGAGTAGTGGAAATGGACGTGGCATCCATTTGGTACCGTGGTGGTTAAGTTGATCAGTCCACTTGTGAGAAGCATAACTTCCTCATACAAACTCTCATTGAGGTGATCTTTGTGCCATTTGGAAAGCTATTGATGCATAGAGCAACATCAAGAGGATAGGGACTATGTTCATAAAGTTTTCACCCCAAAAATGGTCATTTAATGCCTTAAATAGGCTCCAGAAGTTTCACGACCACAAATTACCAAAATAGGGCCCTACAAGCCAATAACTCCAATTTTTCCACCCCAAAAGTTCCAAAATAGATGAAAAATTATATAGTGATCCATTTAGATCATATCTCCCCACTTTGGAGGGATTTTAGTCACCAAAATCTCTAACTGAAGGAGGTGAGAAAATTTTTCCTCTACCTTCTCGTTGGAGTACCATTTGGCCTTGCATGAAAGTTTTCTTTTCAACCCAACTTGCTAGAGTTCATGTTGTCCCCATCTAGTTGTTATGGACTCCTTCTGCAAAATAATATCCTTTACTAAATCTACTTGATCTTGTGGTGCTAAATACTCTATGGTAGGTAAGACTTGCTTGTTATTTTCTGGGTCTAACATGGAAGGATCATTGAGTTTCATATTTTCCACACTTACTACTAAGTAAATGTGCATATATGGAGGTAGATTGAATCTTTAGGAACTATCACCCACCTTCTCCAACACTTCAAAGGACCATACTGCAAATCCTTGATCTTCTTACCAGGACCCTATAACCTTTATTTGTTCAGATGCAACCAAATTGTATCTCCCACCTTGAATGTCATCTCAAATTCATGTTAGTCATGTTGGGCCTTGTACTTTCTTGTGACTTATTCAATCTCTCTTGTACTTGCAAATGGATCTACTTGATCTTATCAAGGAAAATTTCATTATTCAATGCTTCTCCTTTGGTGACTTCCATCTCTCCTCCATGTTATCCATATACAACATCTAAAGGTGAATGTGGAAAATATCCAAAGCAACTTTCAAAAGGGGGTTCATGGGTTGAAGTGTGGATTTCCCTATTATAATAATGTTGAATATAAATTAATTTTTCATCCCATGTCCTTGGATTCTTTTGATTGTAGCCCCTCAAAAGTTGAACCAATGACATGTTCACTACTTTTGTTTTCCCAACTATATGTGGATGAAAATGTGTAGATCTCCTGGACTTGGTGTCCATATTCCCCCAAAGTGTAGTCCAAAAAGCACCGAGAAATTTGGTATCTTTGTTTGAGATGATGCTCCTTGGTATCCCAAAGTTCACCCAAACCTTTTCAAAGAACATGATTGTTGCATCTTGTCCATTGATGGCCTTTTTAGAAGGCATGTGAATGCACATCTTACTAAACATGCCAACTACCATATATAGATAGCCATGTACCCTCCTAGTTATTGGAAAACCACCCACAAAATCCATGGTGATGATCTAATATGGTCTAGTAGGTATAGGTAAGTGATGGAATAGACCTTTCTTATTATAATTATATGATTTGGTATAGCAAGTATGAATACTCTCATAAATCGAGCTACATATCCTTGCATTCTGGGCCAATACACCTACCTTTGTAAGTTGACCATTGTTTTCCCAACACCAAAATTCCCTTCAACATTGGAGGTGTGAGCCTCTCTAATAAGTTGTAATCCTTCTCCTTTAGGGACATAAAATTTATCCAATTTGTAGAGAAACTCATCATGTAGTTCATAGTCAACCTTGATGTTACCTTCTTCTACATGAACTTAGCCTTGCAGCTCTGAAAATTCCTCTTTTAAGTCCCCATATTCTGCATATTCCTCTTTGTATGCATTATGGGTGAAAGATCCATATGTAGAAGGGTACCCAAAACTATGATTTTGGGTTTGGGGGGCCTTGAAAGCATGTCTTCCAACTTATCAATACTAACCTTCTTATATTTGATGATAAGATGAATTTTTTGTACAAATCCCATCCACTCATTGTGTCTTGTTCATTGAAGTTTACTTTGGCTCTGCAAATATTACAATGACTAGTAATTAGTGTGGATGATGTTTTCTTGCCCATCAGATAGTGCTTCCATTTCTTAACAGCTTGAACCAGGGCATACAGTTCCTTGTTATATGTAAGGTAGTTTAGGACTCCTCCATGGCACATTTTGAATGATAGCACACTAGCTTACCTCATTGCATATGAGAATTCCCCCATGGCATATCCACTTGCATCATCTCCACTTTGAAGGGCTTATGCAAACTTGGGAAATGCAAGAACCGATGCTTAACTAATCTTTCAGTTCAACACTTCAAAACCCTTATGTTGATTATTTCCCCATTGGAAACTCTTGTTGTCCACTATTATGGCATGATGCAGTTCAACAATAGTTGAAAAGGATGTTATAAACTTTCGAAGGTACCATGCTACCCCCACAAAAATCCTAACTTTAGTGAAAATAATTGGAGTTGGCCACTTGATGATGGCTTCCATCTTTGCAAGATTAATCTTGAGTTTCTCTCCACCTATCACATACCCAAAATACACTAAGGACTATTGGGAAAATTCACATTTCTTAGGGTTTGCCAATAGTTGATGTTTTTTCAAGGTCTCTAACACGTACATGAGATGTGAGATATTTTCTTCCTAAGTAGAGATAAAAATTAGTATATCATCTAATTACACTATTTCAAATGAATCTATAAAGGGACTCAATACATCATCCATCAGAAACATAAATTTAGTTGGTGCATTACATAAACCAAATGGAATTACCAACCATTCACATCTATCTTACCTCATCTTAAAGGTGGTCTTCTAGGTGCCTTCTTCTTTTACTCATACTTGGTGGTATCCCAATTTGAGATGCAACTTGGTGAAGCACTTGGCATGCCACATTTGATCTAGCAAGTCATCGATCCTAGGTAGAGGGTATCGATTCTTGAGGGTGATCTTATTTATAAGTTTGCATTTGAAAAAAATTCTCCAACTCCCATCCTTCTTGGGCACTACGATGATAGGTGACCCACAAGGTGAGGTATTTGGTTGAATAACCCCCTACTCCAATAGTTGTTGGAACAATTTCTTGATCACTTCATCCACTTCTAGTATGGATTTTATGTACACCCCTATGTTTGTTAATGGGGAGTCAAGTAAAAGTTTTATCTTATTCTCCACTTCCCTCTAAGGAGGTAACCCTTTAGGATCTTGGAATTCTTCTCTATACACCTACAAGATATCCTCCAACTGGTGTTACTTCTCTTTGTTCCATCCCTCTAGAGATGC
Organism: Picea engelmannii; assembly: GCA_009831015.1. NCBI lineage: Eukaryota > Viridiplantae > Streptophyta > Pinopsida > Pinales > Pinaceae > Picea > Picea engelmannii. Next base: position 781,151 of record ML784357.1, read on the forward strand.
CTTTACCTTTAACAATTTATATCCTTGATGATTCTATCTTAAGAAGAGTAATACACTTCTTACTTGAATTGAACAGTTTCTTGTCTTTGTTAGCACTTAACATAGAAATATTGGATTTACTTTTGTGTGCATTGATGATGAAAGAATTCTCATCCCCAATCAAAAAGTATATTTTTCTCTCCTCATGAAGATTGTTAGCACTCTGTAAATTTGTTTTGGCTGATAAACAAACGACAGAGGTAACTATTTCAACCAGCTTTAGAGCTAAGGCACTAGCCTGCCCAACTCAGAGAGGGCTCTCTCGTGTCACTTTATATATCTACGGAAATC
>ML784357.1:809482-820085 GCA_009831015.1 Picea engelmannii
TGTATGTTTCTTCTTAGCTAATTCAAAATTCATTCCTGTAATGCTCTGATGCAGTTATCTATTTCACTTTCCTCTTACCATTTTAATTAAATTCAAGTTATAACTCAGATTCATTGCCTCATTTAGCCTTTATCCTCTAGAGAGTTCTATTCACTGATGCATTGTTATCTTTCACTTTCAGAAATTTGACTCCATAGCCCATGATGTTCCCCCTTCTTTGCCAGCAACTTTATAAAAAATCCCCAAAACAAACCAAATCTAGCCACTGATTTCCGTAGATATATAAAGTGACACGAGAGAGCCCTCTCTGAGTTGGGCAGGCTAGTGCCTTAGCTCTAAAGCTGGTTGAAATAGTTACCTCTGTCGTTTGTTTATCAGCCAAAACAAATTTACAGAGTGCTAACAATCTTCATGAGGAGAGAAAAATATACTTTTTGATTGGGGATGAGAATTCTTTCATCATCAATGCACACAAAAGTAAATCCAATATTTCTATGTTAAGTGCTAACAAAGACAAGAAACTGTTCAATTCAAGTAAGAAGTGTATTACTCTTCTTAAGATAGAATCATCAAGGATATAAATTGTTAAAGGTAAAGGCATCTCTAGAGGGATGGAACAAAGAGAAGTAACACCAGTTGGAGGATATCTTGTAGGTGTATAGAGAAGAATTCCAAGATCCTAAAGGGTTACCTCCTTAGAGGGAAGTGGAGAATAAGATAAAACTTTTACTTGACTCCCCATTAACAAACATAGGGGTGTACATAAAATCCATACTAGAAGTGGATGAAGTGATCAAGAAATTGTTCCAACAACTATTGGAGTAGGGGGTTATTCAACCAAATACCTCACCTTGTGGGTCACCTATCATCGTAGTGCCCAAGAAGGATGGGAGTTGGAGAATTTTTTTCAAATGCAAACTTATAAATAAGATCACCCTCAAGAATCGATACCCTCTACCTAGGATCGATGACTTGCTAGATCAAATGTGGCATGCCAAGTGCTTCACCAAGTTGCATCTCAAATTGGGATACCACCAAGTATGAGTAAAAGAAGAAGGCACCTAGAAGACCACCTTTAAGATGAGGTAAGATAGATGTGAATGGTTGGTAATTCCATTTGGTTTATGTAATGCACCAACTAAATTTATGTTTCTGATGGATGATGTATTGAGTCCCTTTATAGATTCATTTGAAATAGTGTAATTAGATGATATACTAATTTTTATCTCTACTTAGGAAGAAAATATCTCACATCTCATGTACGTGTTAGAGACCTTGAAAAAACATCAACTATTGGCAAACCCTAAGAAATGTGAATTTTCCCAATAGTCCTTAGTGTATTTTGGGTATGTGATAGGTGGAGAGAAACTCAAGATTAATCTTGCAAAGATGGAAGCCATCATCAAGTGGCCAACTCCAATTATTTTCACTAAAGTTAGGATTTTTGTGGGGGTAGCATGGTACCTTCGAAAGTTTATAACATCCTTTTCAACTATTGTTGAACTGCATCATGCCATAATAGTGGACAACAAGAGTTTCCAATGGGGAAATAATCAACATAAGGGTTTTGAAGTGTTGAACTGAAAGATTAGTTAAGCATCGGTTCTTGCATTTCCCAAGTTTGCATAATCCCTTCAAAGTGGAGATGATGCAAGTGGATATGCCATGGGGGAAGTCTCATATGCAATGAAGTAAGCTAGTATGCTATCATTCAAAATGTTCCATGGAGGAGTCCTAAACTACCTTACATATAACAAGGAACTGTATGCCCTGGTTCAAGCTGTTAAGAAATGGAAGCACTATCTGATGGGCAAGAAAACATCATCCACACTAATTACTAGTCATTGTAATATTTGCAGAGCCAAAGTAAACTTCAATGAACAAGACACAATGAGTGGATGGGATTTGTACAAAAAATTCATCTTATCATCAAATATAAGAAGGTTAGTATTGATAAGTTGGAAGACATGCTTTCAAGGCCCCCCAAACCCAAAATCATAGTTTTGGGTACCCTTCTACATATGGATCTTTCACCCATAATGCATACAAAGAGGAATATGCAGAATATGGGGACTTAAAAGAGGAATTTTCAGAGCTGCAAGGCTAAGTTCATGTAGAAGAAGGTAACATCAAGGTTGACTATGAACTACATGATGAGTTTCTCTACAAATTGGATAAATTTTATGTCCCTAAAGGAGAAGGATTACAACTTATTAGAGAGGCTCACACCTCCAATGTTGAAGGGAATTTTGGTGTTGGGAAAACAATGGTCAACTTACAAAGGTAGGTGTATTGGCCCAGAATGCAAGGATATGTAGCTCGATTTATGAGAGTATTCATACTTGCTATACCAAATCATATAATTATAATAAGAAAGGTCTATTCCATCACTTACCTATACCTACTAGACCATATTAGATCATCACCATGGATTTTGTGGGTGGTTTTCCAATAACTAGGAGGGTACATGGCTATCTATATATGGTAGTTGGCATGTTTAGTAAGATGTGCATTCACATGCCTTCTAAAAAGGCCATCAATGGACAAGATGCAACAATCATGTTCTTTGAAAAGGTTTGGGTGAACTTTGGGATACCAAGGAGCATCATCTCAAACAAAGATACCAAATTTCTCGGTGCTTTTTGGACTACACTTTGGGGGAATATGGACACCAAGTCCAGGAGATCTACACATTTTCATCCACATATAGTTGGGAAAACAAAAGTAGTGAACATGTCATTGGTTCAACTTTTGAGGGGCTACAATCAAAAGAATCCAAGGACATGGGATGAAAAATTAATTTATATTCAACATTATTATAATAGGGAAATCCACACTTCAACCCATGAACCCCCTTTTGAAAGTTGCTTTGGATATTTTCCACATTCACCTTTAGATGTTGTATATGGATAACATGGAGGAGAGATGGAAGTCACCAAAGGAGAAGCATTGAATAATGAAATTTTCCTTGATAAGATCAAGTAGATCCATTTGCAAGTACAAGAGAGATTGAATAAGTCACAAGAAAGTACAAGGCCCAACATGACTAACATGAATTTGAGATGACATTCAAGGTGGGAGATACAATTTGGTTGCATCTGAACAAATAAAGGTTATAGGGTCCTGGTAAGAAGATCAAGGATTTGCAGTATGGTCCTTTGAAGTGTTGGAGAAGGTGGGTGATAGTTCCTAAAGATTCAATCTACCTCCATATATGCACATTTACTTAGTAGTAAGTGTGGAAAATATGAAACTCAATGATCCTTCCATGTTAGACCCAGAAAATAACAAGCAAGTCTTACCTACCATAGAGTATTTAGCACCACAAGATCAAGTAGATTTAGTAAAGGATATTATTTTGCAGAAGGAGTCCATAACAACTAGATGGGGACAACATGAACTCTAGCAAGTTGGGTTGAAAAGAAAACTTTCATGCAAGGCCAAATGGTACTCCAACGAGAAGGTAGAGGAAAAATTTTCTCACCTCCTTCAGTTAGAGATTTTGGTGACTAAAATCCCTCCAAAGTGGGGAGATATGATCTAAATGGATCACTATATAATTTTTCATCTATTTTGGAACTTTTGGGGTGGAAAAATTGGAGTTATTGGCTTGTAGGGCCCTATTTTGGTAATTTGTGGTCGTGAAACTTCTGGAGCCTATTTAAGGCATTAAATGACCATTTTTGGGGTGAAAACTTTATGAACATAGTCCCTATCCTCTTGATGTTGCTCTATGCATCAATAGCTTTCCAAATGGCACAAAGATCACCTCAATGAGAGTTTGTATGAGGAAGTTATGCTTCTCACAAGTGGACTGATCAACTTAACCACCACGGTACCAAATGGATGCCACGTCCATTTCCACTACTCACACATGTGGAGCTAGTTATGTGTGTACTTTCAAGAGGATACTAGAGGGTCCAAATCCATAACCCTAAAAGGGAGTTGAGACATGCATAAACCCTAACCCTAAATGGATATGGGGACAAGTTAAGTATGGGTGGCTAGGAAAGGAAGGGTTTTCCATTCTTATTGTATTGATTACCATTCCATAGTTGAATGGAGAAAAGGAGTGGGATATTGGAGAAAAACCGAGGAAACAAAAGACCATTTAGCAACCATATAAGACACAATGTTAAAGTCAACTCCATTGTGAGTTCACCTTTCTTTGTATTTTCATTTCATATGTGAGAAAAAAAGAGCAAGGCATGGTCCTCACATTCTTGTTGTCTTTTCCCATATTTGGTTTCCCAGTGTACATCTTTTGTTGATTGTGTGAATGGTGTGGTATTTTTTTAACTTCTTTTATTTCAGTCTTAGCTTATTTTAGTGTTTGATGTGCTAAGCAAGTAATATCACATATTAATATTAAACAAAATATTGCATAGCCAAGAGTCTGCATAAACTTGTTAGATTTGTTGTGATAAACTCTTCCGATGGAATATCCACGATAGTTTATAGTACACATAATTTATTGATAAATTAAATAATAAAATAATTTAAATATTTCTATGTTTGTTTAGGTATAACATGTCATTAGTAAGACACTTCAAATATAATATATTTTATTTGGTGTTAGTTCACATGAGGGAATTCCATATGTATCTTAATGGAAGAGGATAAATATCATTTTCATTACAACTTGAGCACTGTGAAGTTTAAGCAAGATAATACAATTATGGCTAGAAGAAGCAATATGACACTTGTATACAATTTCATTAATGCTCATAAACTTGTACACATAGGTTATGATGGGTGGTGACAACACACACCTTGCAATTACATTTGTGGTTGGTTCTTCAAGCATTTGGCTTTCCATATGCCTGAAAAGCGCTTGAGTATTTTCTGTTTAAATATGGAAGTGTGTGAGGTGCTCCATGAGACTTGTGTATTCATTTCTCCATTATTGAATGATAAATAAAGGATATCGTCGCCCCCTCTCCTCATCTCTATTGTATGATGTTTTTATATTCATTCTTTTCTATGTTCTTTAATCTCAATGTTTGCAAGTTGATCCCAACAAGTGGTATTAGAGCTAAGAGAGGTCGCTGGAAGTATATGCTTGCAAAGTCAAGAGAGCTCACGTGCAAAGGAGAAAGGCCGAGATGTGAAGACGGTAAGAGAAAGGATCAAGCCGTGAGTTCATGCAGAGAAGCGTTGACAAACCCTAGTTGTTTCTAGTTAGAGGGGCAACCTAAAGCCACGCAGAGGATAAAGCCCATTTTGGAAGAGGTCATTGTTGGTATTTGGTTGTTGGGTAAGTCGAACCGTGAGGAGGAGGCCATAAGGTGAGGGCCATTTTCTATCCACAAGTAAAGAAGAGCCAAGGTCTATTTCTATTTGCAAAGAGTCGAAGGTCGAGGTACCCAAAGTCAAGGGTTTCGTATATCATATTTGGTGGAGTAAGGAATCCATAGAGGTTGGATTTAGAGCAAAGAGTTTGAATTTTCAGAGCCCAATTGCAAACCCTTGCGGAGGTCTTAGATCTTGGTTGTTGATTTTGGTGGAGCGGCGATAGCAATGGAGATGGTGATGATCTCGAGGTCAAGCTCACAAAGTGCGAGGTGGATGTTTGCATAGCTGGGAGCTTTAGTGTGAGGAAGAGGACATGGTTTCCCACTGAGATGGAAAGGTGGGATGTTTCAAATGAAATTTTTAAGGTGGAGTTGACATTTTTTTAATTATATTTAAATGGGCATACGATTGCAAGACCTGGTTAGGCATGTGTACCTCAGGTTTGAAATTTCACTGATAAAGTCTATACTTAGACCTAGGTGATAAGGGGGGCATGTAGTGTTCCTAGATAACTCGTGGTTTTAGAGACCATGGATTGCAAGTAATGAAGCCATTAAAAGGGATTAGGATACTCCATTGACATCATCCTGGAGGTGAGGGGTGAAGGCCCACTTGGATGGCTTGGTCGAATTCATTCAAGGATGTATACATATCTTTGTTGGTTATAGTGATGGAGATAAGGGATGTAGATTTGGGATCTTACTATCCACAAAATAATCATTAGTAGAGATATGTACATGGATTAATCAAAAGTTGTTCATGATCGCAAAGGGAGATTTGTTTGTAAACTCAGGGAATCATTGTATGGCCTAAAGGTAACTAGGCAGTGGTACAAGATGTTTGATTCCTTCATGGTGAGCCAAAGTTTATTAAGAAGTGAGTATGATCATTGTGTTTACTTCAAAATTTTCAGTGGCATATTCATTATCTCAATGCTATGTTGATGATATGTTTGTTGCAAGAAAATCATGGTTGAGATTAGTAGGTTAAAGGCTTAGTTGCATAGTACTTTTGATGAAGGATCTAGGAGCATCAAAACAAATCTTGGGCATAGAAGTACATAGAGACAGGGAAAAATGGTAAGTTGTGGTTATCATAATACAAGTTTGGTGAAGATATTTATGAGGTTCAGTATGAACATTGTGAAACTATTAAATATCCCTTTTAGCTTTCCATTATAAGATTTATTCAAGTTTATGTCCTAGTAGTAAGGACGAAAAGGATTATATGTCTTGTGTACCTTATGAAAGTACAATAGAAGGTTTATGTTTGTGATGGAATGTTCTAATATTTCACATGCAATTGGTGTTGTTAGTGGACACATGGAAAAACTAGGTAAAGAGCATGTAAATGAGCGCTTAAGTATCTTAGAAGCATGAGTATCACCTACAATGGTTATACTGATTTAGTCTATGGTTATGTTGATTCAGAAGATTTGGACAAGAGGAAATCTACCTCAGGTTCAGGTTACTGATGGAGGTGGAGTGGTCCATATTGGAGAAAACTGTGCAGACATGTTCACATAACCAATATTGTTAGAGAAGCCACAATGGTGTTTGGCTTCTCTTGGCTTGCAGGAAAGGTGTTGATTGATTCGTTAGGAAATGTATCAAAAAAATTATTGTCAAGGTGGATATTGTTGGGTGGTGACAACACCCACCTTGGAGTTACTTTCATGGATGGGTCCTCAAGTGTTTGGCTTTCCATGATATGCTTGAAAAATGCTTGAGTATTTTATATTTAAATATGGAAGCTCATAAGATGCTCCATGAGACTTGTGTATTCATTTCTCCATTATTGACTTAACAATAAAGAATATCATTATCCCCTCTCTTCATCTCTATTATGTAATTCATCTCTATTATGTAATGTGTGTATCTTCATTCTTTTCTCTGTTCTTTAATCTTAATATTTGCAAGTCAATTCCAACAAGTTCTACGCAACCTACCAACATTATTGAGTGTAGTACCCACAAAGTAAAACTACATTTATATATACAATGTACAAAAGCGTAATATAACTCAGACAAGTCAATTTATGTACAAAAGCATGAACTCAAACAAGTCAAGTTATACTATGAACAATATCTATCATCCACCCATTTGTTTGCGATGTAATCCAAATAACTTTTAGATCAAGTGAACTTGGAGCTTGTTTGATTGAGACGATGTAAATTTGGGCCTTTTTATTTTGAGAGTGTTATATTGTTTCATTACCTTGACACATGGAAGCTTATCCTATATTAATTTGGCGGTTCATTGAACTTAAAAATCTTTAACACATTTAAAAAAAAAAAATTAATAATAATAATTCTTTCCCTTATTTAAAATGAAATAATTATATAAAATTAAAAAAAAAAAACATCAATTACATGTTATAAATAAAATAATTATATAATTATTTTTTTTAAAAAGCATCAATTACATGTTATAATTAGATATAAATTTTTTTGGGAGAATGGAGTTAATTTAAGAGAGGTGTTATTATAGGATTTTTCAATAATATTATACAAAAGTATTGAGAATTGAATATAAAGTAATTACGATGTAAAATCTCATTAATGTATCATTTGATCACAATCCAACTAATTATATTACATTTTATTATTTATTTATTATTTTTATTATTATTAATAATATAGTAGTATGTATATAACATTCATATAAGTAAGTACCCCCTGATGGGGTGACATTTGGTGAACGTTTGTCCCATGGCATGCAGGCAACGAGGGCAGTTAAAGCTCCTCGCCGCCACCCTCCTCCTCCGTCTATTCGAAATGCATAACATTCACTTTAGGCAGAGCTTAGTGCGTTGGGACGGATTGATTGACTTAATGACGATTCAAGCTTGGACCTTTGGTACCGGTACGATGCAACAATGTTGCATTACCCTAGCATTCATGGCTCCCCAAGTCGTCACTTCCCTCATCATCACGCAAGTAACTCCTCGTTGTGGCTTTTATCTCCAGAGGTTGTCCTTAGTTTTTCATTTTCCCCGGGTTGTTATGCTCTGAGCACGTCGAGCCTCTATAATTCTCCTTATGTCCATTATCATCATTTATGGCTTCTCCTCTGTCAAATTTTCCCTCCTCGAGCTCAACCTCGCCATGCCTCGTGAGAGAGGCAAGTCTAGGTGTGGGTTGACCTACTACAATCAAGTAGGTAGGCATCGATGCACGAGACCGACCTCTCTCTCTCCCAATCCATGAAGTAGCTCGACCCACTCTCCCCACTCTGGTCAAAACTGGTGTGAGGACGCTCAAGCTAAGTTTCACTTGTCTAACCTAGAGCTAATCTACGGGGGATGCATTGTGGAGGAGAATATTCCTCCTAATTGGGAGGAGATTCTGCCTAATTTGCAGAAGACCACCATGGAGAAGCAACCACAAATAGGCACTAGTATCCCTTTGAATTCCCTTGAGTCAGCCATGACATGATGTATAATAGAAGAGGAAATCCCTCCTTTGATGTCAGATTATTGTAAGAATTCCGTCGACCCCAACGACGAAGACCTAGGTATAAAGTGGGGCGATTGATGGAGAGAGGAGGAAACCCATAGAGAAACATACACAGGAGCGCAAGTTCACCCAGCTCTGGGCAACAATGACCTACTCGGCTCCTACAGGCTCATGGAGGATCATTTGGTCTTGATTTTCGAGATGAGAAGAGACTTGGCTGAGGAGCTTCACAACCAGTATACCCTCAACAAGCGTCTAGATGTTCTATTCGGCTCCCTGTCAAGCGAGCCTGCGAAGAGCCGCTGCCCAACATGTTGTCAGCCATACGCCTTCACAATTCGCCCGGATGGACGCCCGGGTTCGCCTCATGTCTAGTCTCTTTACTGTTAATTTATCTAGTTTTAGCTACAAGTTTTTTGTGGCAATTAGACTCTGGTTCATTAGTTGGTCCTTGAACAATGTCGACCACTTGTTCTGGTTTCCATGCATGTGGCAGAATAGGTGGCGAGTCCTTTTGTTTTTTCAAACATGCGTCGCTTTCTGGTCCTTGAACAATGTCGTCCACCTGTTCTGGTTTCCACATATGTGGCAGAACATGTGGCGCATCTTGATGTATTCTCAGACATCTGTCACTTCACTTTTGATAGCGTAAGGTAATGCAATCTTTTTATTTACAAAAAAAAAACAAAAAACATTCATATAAGTAAGTAAACCCACTATAGTGGATTATCTCAATTAATTCAAATATATTGTCTTAAGGTGGAGTTTGTTGTGAGGTTTTTGGTTCTAGTTTAGTTGAGTTTCAAGTGTGGTTAAATCTTGCTAGGTTGCGCATGCTTATTGTGGTTGGCGATTGTGCCACCCTCCATCTAGATATTATGGAGAAGAAATGGAGATCCCATGATAATTTCCTTGAAAAAAATTAAACCACACACATAATATGTACAAACACAAGCACACTCTAAGCAAAACTCAAAAAATGGATTAACTTATACCTAAACACCCATTACATACAACAACAAATATGCATGACTTCAAAATAAACATAGGTGCGAACCAAAAGGCATTTTGTTCAAGCATTATCACTAAATACCAAAATGCACGAAGCCAAAGTCCAACAAAGGGTCATAATGATCATTTGAGGTTAGACCTCATCTAAAAATTAGAAAATCATTTTCAACCACAATCAACTCTCATCCATCATTTGTTGCCTCAAAGGGCTTCATAACTTCTAAGATAGTCAATGCTAAAATCAAAAACTCATCATCACATATTGGAGTTAGAGGAGGAGACTAAATTTACTTGCATTCCTGCCCTCTCACAAACCTCTTAACTTACCCTATGACAAAGATTATCATCATGATTATAAGAGTATACCAACTCAACATGGGTAGGGTAGTTCTCTACTTACGTTATAGGGAGGTCTACCCCAATAACTTAATAGTTTCTATAAATAGATCATCTCCATATAAATCTTACAAACTTACACTGTAATTTATAAAAACATATCCACATAAATCAATACTTTGTCATATTATAATAAACATTGGCAAAAGCTCATTATCATTAATTACAACTACATTAATATCTCCTTAACAAAAACTTTAACACAAACAAAGATCGGAAAAAAATAAAATTCAATAACCGAGAAGAAGTGAGCTCCTAAGAAATTGCCTTACACAACATAAAAGTCTCCTAACAAAATGCCTTATACAAAGTAGAGGCCAAGAGATATTTAATATGTATTAACTTTTATTCAATTTTATACGAGGAAGTCATCCAACTTTATTTATTTTTAACATGGAAGATAATTGGATTGATACCTCTTCTTAAAGTTTGATACTCTTATTA
>ML784357.1:824963-840614 GCA_009831015.1 Picea engelmannii
ATATATATATTTTAAGGTTTGCTTCTTATTTCATTTAGATTTTGAAATTATTCAAGGCTTGCTTTTTATTTCATTTGGATAGAAGATAGAATTAGTATTGATTGAAATTATCTTTAACAAAACTTTTACATTTTTATATTGTTTTTTTTCTATTTAGATAGATATAAGATGCATTTCAAGTTATATTTTACAATCAAGTTAATAGTAATAATGATCTATTCTACTAAAGTCATCTAGAACTCACACTTACTTTGATTCATATAAAGACCAAATTGACATAGGACTACTTGTAAAGAAATCTTCACGTTATCACAAAGCTAATATCACCCCTTTTTTTAAGAACGTATAAAACTCCTTACAACATACAATCAATCTATTTTTCTATATGAAACTATGATTAAATGCAATATATTCTATGAAAGTCACCAGAAAATGATATTGCACTTGTTTTGTACACAAAACCACATTAGCATGGGGAGAACCTTTAACAAAACCTCCACATTATCATGGATCCAATGTCACTCATCCTAGTTAAAAAAGGGTACAAAACCCCTTACAAAATCTACTTTTTCAATAATCTATCTTTAATGACGTCGTCGACATGAAGGTTATTTACTTTATTGAAGTATATTACTATCAACCCATATTCGATGACGAAGCTATGATTAAAGGTTATCTATTCTATCAAAGTCACCCTATGACTTGAACTTCACTATCCTCATAGAAGATCACATTGGTACATGGCCCACCTTTAACAAAACCTTTACATTATCATGGACCAAATGTCGCCCCTTCTATCTATAGAGAAAATACACAATTCCTTGCAAGTATCTACCTCAAAATAATTATATATTCAGTTATAAAACCATGATTGATGGTTATCTATTGTATCAAAGTACTTTACAATCAAGTTAATCTTTGACTATGAATTCAAGACTAAAAGTTGTTTTTTATATCAAAGTCACCTAAGACTCACCCCACTCTTGATTTGCATAAAAACAACATTAACATAAGGACCACCCCTTCTATCCGGAGAGGGTACAAAACTCCTCACAAAATCTACATAGAAGATTGCATCAACATAGAAACCATCTTAACAAAACCTTTGCATTATCACAAACTTGATATCACCCTTTCTATCTAGAGAAGGTACAAAACTCCTCACGAGATCCACTTTACAATCAAACTATCTTTAGTGATAATGCTACACCGAGGGTTATCTATTCTACCAAAGTGTTTTACAATCAAGCCATCTTTGATCACAAAGTTGTGACTAAGAGATTTCTATTATGGCATACTCACTCAGGGCTTGTACCTAGAAGACCACATTTGGATGGGGACACTTGTAACAAAAATATTTCACCTTATCACATAACCATTGTTGTGACATAAATACAACCCACACCTCGAAAGACTCTGAGTCAACGCGTCAATATTTCAGTATACGTCATAATTATTACAAGCATTATTTACTTCGTCAAACTCACCTAGAACTTGCAAGTAGCCTCATTCGCATAGAAGACCACATCAACATATAAAATACCTTTAACAAAACCTTTTCACATTATCACAAAACTCATGTTCCCACATTAATATTTGAATGTGAGTCATAATTGTTGCAAGTGCTCCATCTTATCGCTAAACCACACCCTATAAATAACAATTTAATTTTTTTTTAATACAACTCACACCTTGAAATACTTTCTATCAACCATAGTATCATGGGGAATGAGGCCACCAATATTTTAACATATGTTGTGAACATAGTTATAGTCTTGTCGTTAATCAGTGGGAGTTTTCCACCATTAGTCCATGTTTGATTCCTAGTAGATGGTACTCTTACATCTTACTTGAGAGTTTCCAAAACGATATGTCCCAAGAGTAATACTCTATTAAGTCTAAATCTCGAAGGACAATCCTAATAGATATGAATAAATTCTAGTAACGCGTTAAGAAAATTTTGGAAAAAGTGAGTCTCCAACTTTAACCGAAAATTAAATATTTAAAAAAAAATTAACATATATAATTCTTATTACAAGTATTATTGACTCTATCATACTCACCTAGAACTTGAACTTAGCCTTATCACATTATCACATAACTACGATCCCACATTAACATCTCAACCCTAAACTATGGCGTTGGCTAAACGTTCTGCCTTTTGTTTTTTGGCTGGATCCCGCTATGTAAATTTGGACAAAATTGCTATTTTCTGTTGTTTAAATTGTATTTCTGAATGCATAAATGGATTCAGTGTCATGAAAAACCCTTGGGGCACTCTGATTATACAAACTTAGCCACTGAAACCTGCAGATCCAACCATTCATCACCAAATTTTGGGCAAAATCAAACTGAAAAAGTTGCCAAAAAAACCTCCAAAAGATAAAACTTTTAATGTTTAGACGAATGCCTAAACTATACCTAAAAATAACTTTTTTTTTTTAATATAATTAATATGAGATGTGAACAATGTTGGAATTTGAAAATGAAATAACGCGTGAAATTTGACATTGACAATTTTGAGAATTTCATTATCCGTTTTAATATTTTTAACAAAGACTGATGTAGGTTATGGAAAATTTTTACCTGTATTCCATCCTAAAATGTGGACCTCGTCGAACTCGGCCAAGAACAATAATTTTTGAGTAAATAAAAATTACACTATTTTTAGTCATAAGAATTATTCAATTTGATGAATGGGGTTAAATTTGGATTATGACTAAACTTTAATATTAGTGGGAATTCGTGGGTTTTCGAGAAGATCACCTAATTAGTAATTTAATAATGTAATTTAGAGATGGTAAGTTTGACCGGTCTACCTAGAAGAAGTAAGTTGAAGGGAAAAGGCATGGGCGACATGACTACACGTGTGGTTCGCAGACCAAGAGGTCTGACCGACGGAAAATCCGGGTGTACCTCTTTCCCGTTGCCCATACACCGACGGTCAATTGACGGCAAATGACGACCCGTTCAACTATCCATTGTATAACGTTTGTCTCGACCAAAACGCTCCGCATTGATGAGGATAACGGGGAAATTCCCGTCGTAGGTGGTGGCCATCAATGAGCGTTATACACGGATTGGGGAAAAGGGAAGTGGACGACGGAATTGTGGTTGGATTTTTGTTTTGTTTATATTGCGGTATATAGTACGAGTAGCTTTCAGAGATCTCTGGGTATGAATGAAAGCATATACACAGTGTGTATATACTTGGAGAATCAATGAATGAGGGGGGAGGAGGAAAGGGGATAATTGTTTTTTGATGGTGGGTATTGTTGCTTTTGGGTGATGGGCGTATGATTGTTGTTGGGTTTTCCTTTTGTGGGGCCTTTGGGTGTTTTCTCTGTTGTGTGATGAGATGATGATTGATGGGCTTTTGACTGGAATGCAATGGAGTACATTGGAATGAAGCAGTTTCTATAAAACTGAGGTTTCAGTCTCAATCACAGATGCCATTTGGGGGCCTCCAGGTTCTTGTTCTTATTCTTATTCTATCTCTCTTTTGCTCTTTTGTTTTTTTTTTTCGGTTCTTGAAAGAAATCTGTATATTGGGTTGATGCATGAGATGGAGTTTTCAATTTTCTTTGCTTTAGAGCCGAGGCCCATCTCGTTGCTAGTCACTCTGCATCATGCTTTCTGTATGGGATGCTGGGAAATCTGAAGCTTGAGTACTAAGAGGTTTTTATTTTTATGTTTTCAGTTCTTTCATTATTTGAGTATTGAGCAGAATGCTCTGCATTCCCGTCTTTTGACGGGAAGTTTTGGCTGGAGAACGGTGCGTGTGGGGATTGAGATTTGAGGGCTGAAGTGGGATTTTTGAGGTTTAGAATGAGCTCCATGAAGTGGGTTTCTGTTAGAGCTAGCATTGCGGAAACTCTGACCCTGCAGGATAGAACCCCTGTTCTCTCTGAGATGCCCTCATTTAAGATTTCGAGCTGGGAAAAGGACGAACAAAGGCAGAACCAGGACACAGATTTGGGTTGTGATCAGGAAATTGATTTGGGTTTTGATCACAAGATCAATGGGAAGAAGGATGGGATTCCATTGAAACAGATTATTGAAGAGCTGGATTGCTCGGATGTGCCCTCTGTGTTTATTTGCCCCATTTCTCTGGAACCTATGCAGGATCCTGTGACCCTTTGTACAGGCCAGACCTACGAAAGATCCAATATTTTGCAGTGGTTTTCAATAGGGCATAATTACATCTGTCCGACAACTATGCAGGAGCTCTGGGATGTCTCTCTTACTCCCAACACGACCCTGTCTCATCTCATCTACAAGTGGTTTTCACACAGATATATGATGCAGAAGAAACAGGCCGAAAATGTTCAGGAGAGAGTGAAAGAGCTTCTTGAGAAGCTCAGGAAGGCTAAAGGGCAGATTAGAATAAAGGCTCTATGTGCACTTAGGTTGATTGCACAAACAGATGAATCCGCAAGAAAGAGTATAGTGGATGAAGGAGGGGTGATGTTGCTGTCATCTCTGTTGGGTCCTTTCACTTCACACGCAGTTGGGACTGAAGCCATTGGCATTCTGGTTAGGCTTCCTTTGGATTCAGAAGGAAAAACGAGCCTCACAGAACCAGCAAAGATCTCTCTGATGGTGGACCTTCTGCATGAGGGTACCATGGAGACAAGAATAAATTCAGCAAAGCTCATTGAAACTCTAGTCGACATCGAAGATCTGAAGTCCGAGAATGTTTCCAGTTTTAGGCTTCTATTCGGTTTGTTGAGGCTTGTAAAGGACAAGAAGTATCCAAGGGCCATGGCAGCAGGACTCAGTTTGCTAAGAATTATATGTTCTTGCAAGCAGGTGAGGAATCAGGTAGTGGGTATTGGATTAGTTGTGCAGTTGGTCGAGCTTCTTCCTTATGCAACAATCCCCTGTTTAGAGACTGCCCTGGCGATTCTGGACATTCTTTCTACAACCCCAGAGGGTAGGGCTGCCCTAAAGGACTGTGCTTGTACAATCCCTAATATAGTTAGAGTTTTGATGAGAGTTTCTGAAAACTACAAACAGCATGCCTTGTCAATTTTGTGGACTGTATGTAAATTGGCACCTGAAGAGTGTACCTCAACGGCAGTTGAGGCGGGGATAGCAGCAAAATTGCTTCTTGTTATACAGAGCAGTTGTAACCCTGTTGTTAAACAAAGATCAGCAGAACTCCTAAAGCTCTGTAGCCTCAATTACACTGCCACGATCTTCATCTCCAAGTGCAAGCTCACCAGAACAATTCAGTAGCTTCAAACAAAGAATTCCATAGAGCTATGTTGATTTGGAGGTTTCAGAGATAACGTGCTCTCCTCTACATCTTGAATGAATCAAGTGGATATCAGTGATTCCAGTGCAGTCATCTGGCCTTGAAACTCTAGCTAGTTATTCTTTTCTTTCGCTTTGTGTCTATTGCATGCAGAAATTAAATATCCTAGTATGGACGAAATGTCCAAGATTCAAAATAATTGGGGCTGCTGGGGACCTTACTATATACTGGTATTTTTCTCTCCCACAGCTTGCATGGACAAGTGGTTATTTCCGGCTGCAGAACTATGTACATGAGAGCAAGTTGTTGTTCCAGTGTGAACACCTTTATTACTATCAAAATTCTAATGTAGGTTTTCCCTTTGCCTCAACACTCACTCTCATGGGAGCTGTATGGTCTGCTCTGGTTTGACATGGTGTGAGGAATGCGATATTCCTTTATGTACAAAGCAACAAGCTGTATACATGTATGCAAGGTGAAAGATAATGGGAACATTTGCAGGCAATATCAATCCATATTCGTTGGTCAGTTTCTCATTGATCAAGTTAAAGGATTATGATTCCCCTACAAATGGAATTTTTGTGATCCATTGTTTCCACAATGATCTGCTTGTTATAGGCTAAAGAAGTATTTTTTTTTTATAAAATATTTTTTCAGTCACACAAGCTATGCTGGTTTTCATTCTTCTGTGGCATCCTACTTTAAGCATTTGATAACAATGTGTTTGTATACCAGTATATTTTGCAACAACTTTCAGTATATTAAATGTTTGAGTTGGGACCTATGCAAGCGCCATAGAGCTGTCACACCAGGTTTCTCTGATTTTTAATGTACTACTATATGATGCATTTTCAAACCAATAAAAAAAGGTTTAGCGAATTCGAGGAAGTAGATGACCCGTGAGAACTGTTTTACTGTGCACAAGTGCTACTTTTTTAAACTGAAACATTACATCGTTATGCCTGTTGGTGTAAGCCAAGGTTGCATCATATTACTTAATAAGATGTTCGAGGTAGCCAGTTCGAGGAAGTGGATGGTCCTCGAGGGATTTTTTTGAGGACCAGTGCTGCTGTTTATAAAACGTTACATCGTTATGCTTATGGGTGCAAGCCAAGGCTGCATAAGATTTATCCGTTTCTATTTAGCAGAAACACATTCATGTTGAGCATCCTATTGGAACTGAGAAAAAATTATATATCCTGTTTAAACAAATTAGGTCCATATTATCAAATGTACAAGAAAATGCAAATAAAGTTGATGTTAGACTCTCCCTCCGAAGTTCCCTCTACACTGTACCATACGTGGTAAGTTCCACATATTTCATTTATTTTAAATGAATGCTTATCATATATTTCTTTTATTTTAAATGAATATTATTGTCCAATTATTTTTTAAAGCTTTGTGGAAAACTCACCGAATTCTTCTCCATCATCTATGGATGGTAAGTGGGGTAAACCGTAACCCCAAGGAGCATGAAAGTCAAACCAGTGACTGAACTGACCCTGAGAACTTATTATTTTTTTAAACTTGCATCATAGTTATCTAATAAAATTTATTATTTGGTCCGAGATGAATATTGATCTCTACAGATTATGTAATATGCTCTTGGATGAAACAGTTATTCAGGTTTATTAGAAGTTTAGATGAATACCATTATCCAGTTTTATTGAAAGTTGCACTGTAGCCCCAAGGAACATGAGAGTCTAACCAGTGACCTCTCCGACTTCGCCAAGTTTAGATGAATACCATTATCCAGTTTTATTGAAAGTTTGCACTGTAGCCCCAAGGAACATGAGAGTTGAACCAGTGACCTCTCCAACTTCGTCACATTTGGCGTCAAGACCAATTAAACCTACCCTGGAGCTTATTATTTTTTTAAACTTGCACCATAGTTATCTAATTAAAAATATTATTTGGTCCGAAATGAATAAAGATTTCTAACAGACTGTAATTTGCTCTTGGATGAAACAGTTATCCAGGATTATTAGAAGTTTATATGAATACCATTATCCAGTTTTATTGGGAGTTTGCACCATGGATAATAGATATTTTAAAGTTTTTTTTATTTTATATGAGATTATGCCTAAAGCTCTGCTTTCAATTTTGTTTTTCTAGCTTGTTTCTAGTATTATTCTCTGATATTCTATTTTTTATCAATGTGTTGGGGTGCTATGAAGTATGAACCCAACGCCACAAAACCATATTAAAACAATAAAATACCCACTTTAACATGGGGGATTTAACGTTTCACCCCTCTCTCTGTGAAAGAGCTTGTTTTGAAGTATACATTTTGTTTTTGCCAAATAGTACAGGCTGATCATCTTTTCATATAATTTCATTTTGTTTTTGGTTGCTAGATTTCAGCCATGAGAAGAATTGAAATCTGAAAGCTGCTATAGTTCACATGTTCCTTAGTGATGGTAAATGTATTGCCTGCCCTTGAGGACATGTTTTGGTTGAGCAAATCACTTTAAAAAAAAAAAGTAACGATGGTACTCTTCATTTGGCATGATTTAGTAATAAATACATATTTAGTTGGTCTAGGTTGAATGGTAGACGTCCCGTTCAGGAAGACAGTTTTCACTAATAGGGGCCCCACCCAGGTTCCAAAATCTGCAAATCTCCGTTTAGGAAGACAGTGAAAAGACAGTTTTCACTAATAGGCCCCACCCAGGTTCCAAACTCTGCAAATCTTCATAGCGTGGACTGTGGATAGGCAGTCTCTTCGACTCCACCCTGGGTGATAGTCAGAGGGTCTACCAATTCACTTCATACAAAAAAATAAAAATAAATGTGTACTTAGTCTAATGGGGTATGGTTGGTATGGTTAATTATCCCGATTTAGCAATAAATGCATATTTAGTCTAGTGGGGTATGGTTAATTATCCTGTTAAATGTTTTGTAATGGCTGCCCCCACCTGCCTGTTAAATGTTTTATAGTGGCAGGCCCCACCCGCTGCCCTTTACTTAAAATGATTTTTTAAGGTATTGTTACACTAATCGAAAATCATACGCATATTTAAAAAAAATAACTCATGTATTTGTGAACCAGTTTCATGAAGTCTGTCTCTGTCCAATACTCAAGTAAAAATAATTTCATTGGAATTACATTCCCTCATGTATTAGTACCTTATGCTGTCATTCCATTTACCTTAATTTGCAATTTGAAACAAATATGAACACTACAAAAACCGAATAATCTGGTCATCTTGTGATCCTTTTGTTGGATGGGAATCCAGTTGTAATATGCATTTATGAAAATATGCTTATAAAGGACCATTAGTTCTTTTGGGAAAAAACATTATTGCCTATTTTTAGCCATGAACAATGGAATTCAAAATGGACATGATTGCACAGGTAATTACAATGCAATTATGAATTCTATGACTGAGCCTCTGAAAATATAGTGTTGCAAAACAAGTCATTCTGGTAGGCTAATAGATCCATCAATAACATCGTGTCATCGAATGAAGTTGTTTAATACAGAGTGTTTTAAAAAACAGAACAAACTGATATCTTTAAATATTATGACTTGTCAAAATTTCATTGGAAGATATGCAAAGCTATGAGAGAATGTCGTGTTGAAAAGCATAGTTGAATGCCAAGCATAATCAAAGGAAATCCTGCATAGATATTACACGGAAAACAACCATAATATTTGTATATAATTATGTGACCCAAGTCCAATCACATGTGCCCTCGTAATAGCGTTTTCTGTGGGCCAGTACAATGAAGAAAAGCTACATTGAGACCGGTAACTATAATAAATCAACTCAGTATTTCTTTGGTCAATTTGTTATATGGAAAATAAATTCTTGGTTAGCTTTTTCATAGTCTGATTCTTCAAAAACAATGGATTAGCATGATCACATTCATCATTCAAGTTCATAAAAGCCCTTGACCATATATTCTTAGTAGCTGTATGGATTAGCATGATCACATTCATCATTCAAGTTCATAAAAACCCTTGACCATATATTCCTAGTAGCTGCATTAGAAAATGATATGGGTTAAATTTAGCAATTTTGGGGTTTTTTTTTCATCAAAAATGCTTTTTAAATTTCTATTTAAAAAAATAGATTAGTCAAGATAAAATTATTTTATTTTAAAAAATAGATTTTGAATTTTTTTTAGAAATTTAATTTTTTTATTATTAAAAATTACACCTTATTTATAAAAAAATGTTACATATTATAGATGTTAGGAGAGCAATAGCATACATAAAGTAAAAAAAGTAGATAATTAATACACATTAAAGATACAAGGCCATAAACAATGTTGAAAGCATGAAAGAGCGCTCTGAATTGGATTAAGGTTTGGGCTCCTTGGCTCCCTGCTGCTCCCTTCTACCGTCCCAGTCGGGGCAAGACATGATCCCAAATGAAAAGGGGCCGTGAGGTGCCTCCTACCGCAAGGCCATGGCACATGAACCTCACGGTGGAGGTTTTTGTCGGCCATCCTTCGAGCCACCGCCAGACCAGCGTTCACAAATCTTCTTCGAAGGTGCTGCTGAAGGAAAAGAAATGGAGATTGACATGAGACTTGTTCCAGCGAAAACAACACATCCTTGGGAACTTGGGAAATGCATACCTCAAGCACCGCTAGCACCAAAATATGTGATCAACACACCTCACATTGAAGAACAAAAACAATACATGAGGGACTACGTGTTGGTAGGAAAATTCCTAGGTTTATGGCCCTCTGGACGCGAGCTTGTCAAATGGATACACCATTGGTGGAAACCTAAAGGACACTATGACCTACAACTAGGCTCCAAGGGGTTCTTTACCATCATTTTCCACAACCTAGAAGATCAAAATTGCATATTTGATGGGGGACCCTATTTCTTCAATTCAGTCGACTTCTTCCTACGCTTTTGGATGGAGAAGTTTAGCCCAGAAAAAGAAGACTTTGCACATGCCCCGGTATGGATTTGTCTATACTCCCTACCACAGGAGTTCTGGCTAGAAGAGATCCTGGAAGGCATAGGAAACACCATTGGAGCCTACGTCAAATCCTCAGAGGTGACTAAGCAGAGAAGGTATACCTCTTATGCTCACATATGTGTCTATCTCAACATCTTGAAGCCCCTCCCAGATTCCATAGCCCTGGAAAACCATGATGAGGATTGGTCTCAAACTATTGACTATGAACACATACCATTTTGAGGTAGAAAATGCCACGAGCACGGGCATCTGTTCAGAGAATTCCCTTTGATCATTGCCAAAAGAAAGGGTGACAATCCTGAAGAAAACAAATCAAGGGACGGTTTCACCCAGGTAGCGGGCAGTCGACGCTAAACAACTAGGAATACTGTGCAAACTGCCAACAAGGAACCCCCCTCCAACAACTCCTTCGGCGTCCTTCAACAACTTCCAGAAGATATGGACGAGCCACAACTACCTCCTAAAGGAACTGCAACCCACAACAATGCAAAAGACAATCCTTCCAACACCCCTATCTTGGAGCAGATCCCCTCCTCTTCGTCTTCCTACGCCAAAGCTGGCGAAGCCTCCGACCCCGAACATGGAGACACTGAAATGTACCTAGAGGAACAAGATCTGGTGGGGGTAGACCTCGAACACTTAGAACAAGCCTATTGCAAGCATGAACTATACATCATCCCTCCATATCAACTTTGTAAGGTGCATAAATTTTACCTAAACTCCTCAGTGGGATCTGCAGCCAGATCCACCATTGGCTTGGGCATCCAACGCATCCAACATAAACAACACAAGCCTCAGAAGGATGAGAAGAAAAGAGAAAGAAAATCCACTCAAAAACTCATACAGGAAATCAATCACTTAATGGTAAACTCAAGTCAGATGCATCTCATCTCTGATAGCTTTCCCCCTCTCACCTCTCCATCCTCATCATAAAGCTCATGTCTTGGAATATATGAGGTCTCAACGATCGTAGTAAGCAAAGACTTCTACGAGATTGTATCATAGCAGATCAACTTGATATTCTTTTACTTCAAGAAACAAAATGTGCTGGGGAATAAATTAATCAAATCCTCTCCAGATGTTGGAAACAAGGGAAAATGATGACCATCTATTCCAAAGGCGCATCTGGTGGCTTGGCCATCCTCTGGAACCCTAGCACTATGCTCCTCGAGAACTTCTTCACCACTAGATGGACAATCTCAACGGAGTGCCGACTCATTGGCTCCAATAAGCCAGGCTTCCTTATAAATGTTGACGGACCAGCCACCTCGGGGGACAAGCTCAACTTCATTCAGAATCTGGATCGACTGAGTAACCTCACATCGATCATAGTTGGATACTAGGGGGGACTTCAATATGGTTTTCCACCTAGAAGAAAAAAGGCGTGTCACTTGTAGACTTGAGGTGGAAAGTGGACACTTTCAAGCTGTAATCGATAAGCTCCGTCTCATAGATCTGGAAACCCAAAATGGCCTTTTCATCTTGTCAAACCGATGTTCGGGCTCCCAACAGGTCGCATGTCGTTTGGATCGATTCCTCATTTTAGAAGCCCTCTTAATGGATGGCCTATTGATGAGCGCTAGCATCTTGGATACCTCTAGCTCTAACCACTGGCCTATACAACTCTCATTGGATATCTCTGGCTCTCCTGGACGAAAGCCCTTTAGATTTGAGCGTTTATGACTCGACCACCTGAAATTCCAAGCCATGGCTCCAAAATGATGGAGGGAAGCCACCATCTCTCATGGTTCCAAAATGTTCCGATATCAACAACGACTGAAAAACTTTAAGCAAAGACTTAAGCTTTGGAACAAACATAACTTCGGGAATATTTTTGAAGCCCAAAGAAACCTGAACGATCAAATGAAGCTCATCCAGATCCAAATCAAGAATCATGGCCTCACGGAGGATCTCAACGCAAGAAACTCTACTCAAAAAATAGTTGGAGGAAAGGCAATCTTAAGTGGAAGTCCTGTGGAGGCAAAAATCCCAAATACAATGGCTTAAAGAGGGGGAACGAAACACCAAGTTCTTCCACTGAGCGACGATCCAATGCAGACACAATAATCACATCACACACTTGGTCACAAAGTAGGGTCAAATTCTCCAAAAACACGAAGATCTCAAGCAAGAACTGGTCTCTTATTACCAAGATCTGTTGTCTGAACCCCCTATTGACAGATCCCCGACATAGAAAACATCACCCAACACATTCCCAATCTCATAACTCGAGAGAAGAATGAAGCTCTATCCAAACCAATCACGATTGAAGAAGTATACCGAGCCCTGCAAGACACCTCCGAAGGAAAAGCTCCAGGTCCTGACGGCTTCACAACAAACTTCTTTCACTTCCGCTAGCCCATGATTCGAGAGGAAGTATGGGACATCATCAAGGATTCTCGCATCTCTGGTCAGGTTCTCCCTGCACTTAATGCCACTTTCCTAACCCTCATCCCCAAAGAAGAACAAGTCACTCATCCTAAGCAGTTCAAACCAATTTCTCTCTGCAATGTAATCTATAAGTTGTTAACAAAAGTAATCGCCCGACGCCTCAAACTGCTCCTTCCCCTCATCATTTCCCCCGAGCTGTTAGGGTACGTTGAAGGCAGGAAAATTCTCGACAACGTCATCCTTGCCCATGAAGTCATACACCCTCTTTAGAGTACGGGTACTCCAAGTATGTTATTAAAGTTAGATCCTTCCAAAGCTTTTGATAAACTAAGCTGGGCTTAAGTGAAATATGTTCTTCTTTCTTTTGTCTTTGCTACAGACTGGGTAGACGGGATTCTAAATCTCACATCTTCCGCCTTATTCTCCATTCTTATCAATGGTGTTCCTTCCCGCCCCTTCTCGCCCTTTCGTGGAATACAACAAGGGGAGATCCTGTCCCCCTTGCTTTTCATCATCATGGCAAAAGGGCTCAACTGCTTCATCAAAGCTTCCATAGCAGATAATTCTCTAGTTGGACTCCCCCTTCATGGCATAAATCCCCTAATCTCCTATAGCCAGTTTGTTGATGACACCCTAATGCTGAGCTCCCCCACCGTCTGTGAAGCCCTTTGCATTCTTTGTATCCTGCAAACTTTCTGCGCAACCTCAGGAATGGACATTAATAGAGAAAAATCCCAGCTCTTCTTTTTTAACACCCCTATATCTGTTCAGCTTCATATCACCAACATCCCGAGCTTCATGCATAGCTCCCTTCTGTCCAAATACCTCGACATTCCTCTTATTAATAAAGCTCTTTGAAACAACTCCTGGGAGGGGCTCCTTTCCTCCATGGGAAAAATACTCTTCTCCTGGACCTTTCGAACGCTCAACCTTCCTAGTCGCCTCATCCTTCTCAAATCAGTCCTTCAAACCTTGCCTATTTATTCCTTCTATGCTCTGTCTTCCCCCAACTTTATTCTTACAACCATCAAGACCCTTCAAAGAAACTTTCTTTTGAAGGGAGCAAAGATGGAACAAAAAATAGATCTGATCAGCTGGAAAAAGATATGCAAACCAAAATTAAAAGGTGGTCTTGGGTTAAGGGACCCCGCCATTCTCAACAAAGTTCTCAGTGCGAAGATTTGGTGGAGATGGTTGAAGCGACCTAAGGACCTCTGGGCCAGACTATGGAGGAAGAAATATGTTCCACATATTTATGAAAACCAACTTATCAAATGAAATAAAAACACCCTGGGCTCCTTGATCTGGAATGCTGCAAGACAAGGCCACTCTCTGATTTCCGATCATGCTTTCTGGGAAATACAAAATGGAAGGAGAACTGCCTTTTGGGATGATTCGTGGAAACAATGACCCTGAACGCAGAAATCCATTGCATATAATCTTCTTGCCCCTACCACACATGCAGGTCTAATCACGGTCTCAGACTATTGGCAAGAGGACCCCCCTGGCGCAACTTGGCATCATTGGAAGTCCACTCCTATAGAACTTCACACTCCAACGCACATGGATATTTAGCCTTTGCACGAGTTTAATTCTTCTAGGGAAATTCAAATTTTTCAAGGAGACGACATCCTAAGATGAGGGCACTCCTCCCGAGGCACCTTCACCATCAAAGAGGCCTACAACATAAAGACAACCTCACACCTTCTCCCTCAGGAACCAGTTTGGGAAAAAATATGGGCGATCAAGCACTGGCCAAAAATAAGCACCTTCCTCTGGCTCGTCGCACACAATGGTATCCTTACCTGGGACAATCGCACCAAAAGAGGTTTTGTTGGGCCCTCCATTTTCCCTTTTTGCTGGAAAGATTCAGAATCTCAAAACCATCTGCTCAATCTTTGCTCCTACAGTACACAAATTTGGGATCATTGCACCTTAATCATGCACACCACAGATCACAAATGAGAAGGCCTCAAGGAAACCTTAGAAGAATGGAGAGACTCAACTTTTCATTCTCCCATCCTAAACCATATATGGCAACTAATTCCAGGCTTCATCCTCAGGCAACTCTGGAAAGAGCGAAACATACAAATCTTTCTTTCGTCTCATCTTGATTGGTAGAAAGTTTGGCAACACATAAATGAGAACATCAGAGAAACCATCCTCCTTCAGCCCTGGAAAGAGGAGGACTTGTCTTGTCCTTCCCAGGAAAAGCGTATCCTGGACAAATGGATCATCAACTTCCACCCACACTTTTCAAGGAAACCCCAAAGTTCACAAGCCAAAGGAAACCCTTCACATTGGTCTCCTCTAGCTCTAAGATTCATCAAATTAAACTTTGACGGAGCCTTGAAAGGTAATTCGGGCCCTACGGGCTACAGAGTGGTTCTACGCAACAATCAAGGAAGCATCATGCTTATCACAGTTGACAACATTGGCCATAACTGTAATGATCCCAAACCAAATTCTTTCTTGGAATCACTAACTACTACTAATTTATTGAGTTATTAAGTGCATACAAGATTCATCAACACATGGAGATCACAATATATTCAAGATGTAGAAGCACAAGCAAAGATCTGACCTTTTTATTATGAGCAATGTAAGATCAATACAATAGATGGCCGATCTGGCATAAACCTCAGATGGTCGTGCAAGCAATAGATATGAGCTGCTACAAAATGCTCCCGCTAATACAAAAGATGCCTCCAAAGACTGAATAAGAAATGAAGATCAATACAAGCAGATCTGAATGCCAAACTCTCCAGTTGAAGAATGCCACGCTCCAATAGAAGGCTGAAACCCTCAATAACTTGGCCCTGCTGCCAAAAGTGTCCAATCACCCTAATAAATATGTCAACTGATAGATCGGGTGATGGTAAGAACAACCTAGGTGACCGAATTTCCAAGATCCCTCTCAATCTCTGTAGATCTGAAATTCCCCACTGAATGGTGCGCCCCACTGGATGACTGAAACCCTAGATAATTCGGCCCTGCTGCCAAAAGTGACCAATCACCCTAATAAATATGCCAACTGATAGATTGGGTGATGGT
>ML784357.1:846883-857959 GCA_009831015.1 Picea engelmannii
TTCCTTTCTTAAGTCAACTTAAAAATATAACTTTTAACTTCTTGACTTTTCCCCCCCTTCAGTGTGAGACTATGACCTAGTGGGGGTGCCCAGGCCACTGAGTCTCCTCATTACCTCTCTAAGAGGTGGGGGACATTACAATAACACAAACAATGCAACTAAGCTTTGTGGTCTCATCAAAGACTTACAACTTACTCAAAAAAATGGGCACCACAAACTGATCATCGAGAGGGATTCACGAATAATTCTAAGCCTTTTCGCAAAAATACTCAACGGGGTGGATCCAGACAACATCTCCCCTTGCTGGTGACTTACCATAGGACTCAGTGCCATTGCAGAGATCATTTCGCTTCACTTGGTGGTCATTCCTTCGCATGTGAGAAGGAAAGACAATCAGGTAGCAGACAAACTAGCTAATATTAGAGTGGCTTTAGAAGGATCCGATATCCTCTATACGTCCCCCACCCACAATGATCATCCCATTCTCCAGGACTACATCGCTAAGGCTCTCAGCACAGATAGCCCCCAATATGGGGTGTCAGAGCGCTCCACATGTCCATCAGAGAACCCAGAGTCCGCCACCTCTCCACGAGCAATGTGATGGCACCTGCAACTCCCTCCTGCCTTTATTACCTCCCTATGAGCTCTGCAACTCTTCATTGTTGCACGATCCCAACTAAATTCTCTAGTGTGCTTTGCACTGGCTTCCCGTCATGGAGAAGGAGGTTGTACATTGTTTGATCCTTCTATTCTCGTGTGCAATTACTCTCTATTCTCCCTCTTATGGTAACGCCCCTCCCTCCAGTTTGCATCCATCACCCTCTCCTTCCAGCTACTCTTGCACTTTGTCGTTCTCTCTGGTGCCCATCTGGGTTTCCTTGTTCGCATCTCCACCTCACCCTCACGTTCATCTGGCTATGCCTCGCCTTCGCAGGAAGCCAAAGAGAGGTGCTCTTTGGTACCAGAACAAAGTGGCCATGGCTAGCCGACACCCGCCTACCTTCACTCCTGCGCTTAGTTCCTCACCCTCGTCATCCACTCAGTCCTCCCTAGGCCAAAGCAGTCTTCTGCCTCTGTCATCACCATGGGATTTCCAAGTTGAATGGTTCGATCTTCAGGGTAATTCTATCGGCTTTGCTCCTAAACCTCTCCCAGATTTGGCCTCGACTTCACAACCAACACATGCATGCCCTTCTAGTCCACCACCCTTCACTCCCTTGCCACCTCCTTCGACACCCCCATTGCCACCTTCTATGCCTTCTCTTGAGGAATTCAATGCTCAAATGCAAGAACTACAATTGGAAGCGCCTCGAGGCCAAGCTCTTCTCCAACCGGACTGTGCTTCTTGCCTACGACTCAAAGATTCGGTCTCGATTCTTCAAGATTTAGTTTTTGCAGTCCATAAGGACGTTGATGACCTCCGTTTTCGGATGGAACACTTGGACCAGTGCACAGAGAAAATTGAATCTCTTCTTTTGACCCTGCTCTGCTCCTTGCATTCAACAGATTCAGGCACCAATGCTCAACATCTTTAGGGGATTTTCTTGCTCCAGACTTCCAGGGGGAGGATGAACGAGACGTGGAAAAATGCAAAAAGGAAGCTAAGGACAAACGAGACCAATGTGCAAAGGAAGCCAGGAACAAGCAAGCGCACCAGGCACCATGGAAATTGGTAAGCGCACAGGTGTCATAATGCTTGTTTTATTTTGACAAATGTTAGTTGTTTCTGGAAGATTCTTCATAGGCGGTTGGATTCTAGCACTGTCAATCCCGTGGATTTGTTAGTAGATATGTTTTTTTTGGTTCATAGTATGCTCTCCTTTTGGTTTACAATATGCATGAATGGGTTGGTCGAATCGGTTTCCCCATGACGCGATTAAGACAAATATGTTTAAATATCACTGATTTTTATAGTCAAGTGTCAGGCTGAGTTGGTTTCCCTTCGGGGCAACTCAACACATCCAAAACTCGATATCATGTCGATACTGTAATATTTTGCTCCATGACAGGTAATATATAACTTCTTACTTAAAAAAAAAGAAAAGATACAAGGCCATAATTATTAAAGAAAGGGTGTCAAGTACTAATGAGAAAATAATCTTTAATACTGTCTTTTTTCCCTTTCGTCTTTCTAATATCAATCCACCTCCCCCCCCATTGAAAAGGTTCTATGAGGACTAACTGTGTATTAGAATTCTAATTTCCATAATTTGTATGGATTACCAACACTTTTTTGAAATTGTCAAATTCCTGAAGTCCCTTTGTTCTTCCTTATGGGGCCTCATTTACAACTACCACCCCCGAGGAGGAAATCTCAATGTTATTGTTGTCTTCTCTATCCTTTGAGGGAATATTTGAACCTTCAATCTGCATTTACGGGCATGCATTGATATCCTTCTCCATCATTGTTGTTTGCTGATTTTCTGCATTTTGATCATCTTCATCATCCTAGCATAGTTGCTCATATGATTCTCAACATTTTGGTTTGTGGACCTTTTTTCCGCTTTGGGTGGGCTTGCATTTGGAGACAAGAATCTTGAAGATGCCAATTTGTTGGCAAATCTAACATTGAAAAGTTGTATTTTCATAATCCAAAACATGAGTCCATCTAGAATTTTCCCTTTGTAGTATCATCTTGGCTAATGTCAATCTCAAAACTAGCTAATTTCGATCTCAACACATATTCTGTTTTTAAGTATCTACCATGTTGGGTATGTGTTATATTATTTGCATGAGTATTAGTGTCTGAGTGTATGCACCGGGCGCGCAGGGGGGTTAGAGGGGGGTGCAGGGGGGCGAAGCCCCCCGCGCGGGGGTCCCCTCGGAATTTTTTTTTCTGCCTCGGGAAACGTGTCATGTATTTAGGTGGTTTTTTCGGCACATGGTTTTTGTCGACGGTTTTCTATTTCCGGTTAAGGAATTAGGGTTTTGGACTAATCCAGGTCATTGGGTTAGGGTTTTGGATGCCACTGGCTCATATATGTATATTGTATTGTAAACAATGTAACACAATGTATGAATATAATATATGTTGGTTTTCCCGGTTTGAGTTTCCAAGGGAAAAATCTCTGTGTAATGTTTGCATTTGCCATTGTATCTTTTCTATTCTTTTCTGAATATCTGTTTACAGTAGACAGTGTACAAGGTTAGAATTTACATACCCAAGGTATTCCCAATATATTTAAACACTAATAAATGCCAAAAGTGTATTGGTAGATTTAGTAGTTGGATCCAAACTAAGATTTTGGTGATATAGATAGTGCTAGGATTGAAATGTAGGAACCACAAGGTAATGAAAAGCCTTTCTCTTCTCTAGAACTAGGGTCCCTCGTCAAAAACTTTTTGATAATCAACATGGTTTGAAAAACTAAAAAATAAAGATGCCTTTAGAGCATAGATATACTTTACATTGCTTTCTCTAGTTCAAATAGATACACTGATACAACTCTAGTGTAGGAGACTAGAAACCATTAAAAATGTAGATTACCACAGTGGATTCATAGAATGAGAGTATGATTGTGACCTCATGCTCAAAGACCTACAACGTCAACATATCTTTGTATTTTTCAAATGATATATAGACTAGGTGAAGGAGGGTTCATAGTCACTGAAGTGGAGGGTTTACATCTAACCCCATCCTTGAAAGAAACAAGGTTTGAGTATGAAGGTGCTCCATTGCCCACTGCTTCTCTACAAAAGTGAAAAACCAAAGTGAGAGTTGTGTTTTTGCATATGATATAGTTGAACAACATATAATGGTCAACAAGTTGTTTGTCTAGACGTATTGTGCCAAAGTAAAAAGGTCAAATGTGTTTTATAAAGTGTCTTTTGTAAGGTCGGCCCTATTGTTCCCTAGTGAAAGTCTAAGGTCGACCCAGATCTAATTTTAGGTTGTTTAACTTCTATTTAGAAGAGGCCAACACCTCATTTGGGAAGAACACACAACACAAACTCTCTTGTCAAGAGAAGAAGTGCACAAGTCTTAGAGGGAGATGCTATTGCAACAAGGAGAAGTTTTCGTGGAGGATCTTGGTCTCTCTCTTGAGTAAGTGGTGCATTACTCTATTTGGTTAAGGTTTTCGGAAGGAACTTCCACTTCGTAAGATATCTCTTAGAGAGATACATTGTTCTTGTTGTCAAATATATATAGATGAAGTTTTGTTGGGATTTTCCCTTAGAGGGTTTTCCTAGGGTAAATCTTGTGTATGCTATGGATGTCTCTCTTTCAATGATCCTCTATATGCAATTATTGTGCTAATTGTTTAAAATTTTAAGAACTCTAATCTAATTAACTACTTGAGATGAAAATTCAACATGGTATTAGAGCTGGCCTGAAAGAAGCCATTTTCATAGCACAAAAGAACTCACTGGGGAAAACAAAGCCATATGAAGACTCTCCTAACCCTAGCTCTCCTTTTCCCTGGAGCAGTTTTAAGTTTTGACAAATTTCATAAATTAGGGTTTTTGCATAAACCCTAGAAGGTGACATCATCCACCTTGATAAAGAACATTGGGAAAAGTAAGAACATCTAGGATCTCGCCCCAGGAGGGTGCATCTATTCCCTGGATCAGAATTCCAAAATTTGAAGTTTGAAAAAATAGGGTTTCCTCATAAACCCTAAGACAAGACCTCAAGACAGCTACATAATCAACTTAGAACATAATTTCATCTTGGCATAGCGCACTCTTTGGTAAGTCAAAAATCCTTCTTTGAAATTTTATTTCTTGTCGTATTTTCGTCACAAGGCAAGATGACTACCAACACCAAGCTTGATGAGAAGCTTGAGGGTGTTGTTAACTTCTGGGCATGGAAGTACATGGTGATGCTTATTCTAGAAGAGCATGACATAGAAGGATTCATTAAGGAAGAAGTTCCAGAGCCAAAGGGAGACAAGGCCAAGGAAAAACACAAGAAGAGCTTGGTCAGGGTGAAGAGAATCATTGCAGATTCTATCAAGGATCACTTGATCCCGTGCATATCATCTTTGACAACTCCCAAACAGATGTTTGATTCCCTATCCATATTGTATGAAGGAAAGAACATCAATCATAAGATGACGTTGAGAACACAACTCAAGAGTGTGAAGATGCAAAACTCAGAAAATATTCAGTCATACTTCTCGAGGGAATCATAGATTAAAGAGCAACTTGAAGCCATTGGAGATAAAGTATAAGAATTCAAACTCATAATGACCACCTTGAATGGTCTCCTAAGATCATGGGAATCTTTCATTCAAGGAATATGTTCTAGAAGGAAGCTTACGAAGTTCAACAGATTGCGGGAGGATTGTACTCAGGAAGAAGCAAGGCTGGAAACATGAGAAGAAAAACTAACTAATGATGATAAATCCTTAATAGCACATGCAGGAAAATGAAAGAGCAAGAATGAGGATCATTCCCATTCCCACAAGAAGTCGCACAAATCACACAAGGGCCAAAAGGACCACTCTAATATCATATTCTTCATTTTTCAAAAATTGGGACACATTGCAAGGTTTTGTCCTAACTCGAAAAATAAGATCAATAAAGGAAAGTATAAGAGACATTATGCTCATGCCACTGAAGATGATGAACCACATCAGAAGAGAGCTAGAGGAGATGAATAAAGTGAGGAATATGTTTTTATTTAAGATCTTACAATAACATTCATCCATGGAAGTGACACATGGCTCATTGATAGTGGTTCCTCGAAGCAGATGACTTGATATAAGAACTCATTCTCAAATCTGATACAAAAGGATTCACCTCATAAGTTGAAACTAGGCGATGATTACCAGTACCCCATCAAAGGAGTAGGAGAAGCAACCTACAAATTGGATTTTGGAAAACCCATGAAGATAAAGGATGTGCTATATGTTCTTGGATTGAAGAAGAACCTCCTTTCCATCTCAACATTAGATGAGAAAGGATTCATAGTCGCTTTTGTAGACGGTGATGTACGTATGTGGCCAAAAGGAAAAACCATTGATGATGCAGTAGTGATTGGTGTCCAAGAGGGAGGCTTGTACAAATTGAATGGACACTCATATTCAACACTTGTACATAATACAATGACTCTGTGTAAACTATGACATAGGATATTTTCTCGTCTACACTACAAGGAATTACCGATCGTAAGCGAGATGGTGACATGTTTACTAGAGATTCAAGTAAACCATGAAGGCATATGCAAGGGATGCACACAAGGAAAGAATGTGAAGAACCCATTTCTGATCAGAGACAACAAATAAAAGGGAGCACTAGACATAGTACATTCAGATGTATGTGAACCAATGTTAGCAAACTCATTAAGCAGGTATGTATACTATGTCTCATTCATTGATGATTACTCACGTAAATCCTGGATTTATTTCTTGAAAAATAAAAGTGATGTATTTAGTAAATTCAAAGAATTCAAAGCTCTTGTAGAAAATCTCTCTTAAAGAAAAATAAAGACTCTGAGGTTAGAGAATGGAGGATAATTCACATCCGATGAATTCAATACATTCTTCAAGGAAGTTGGGATTAGGAGGGAGCTCTCTACTCCCTACAATCCTCAACATAATGATGTGGCGGAAAGAAAGAACATAGTGATCATGGAAGCAATGAAATCCATGATTCATGATCAAGACTTACCGATGCATTTGTGGGCAGAAGCATCTAGGATCGTTGTGTATGTGCAGAACAAGAGTCCCCACTGAGTACTTGGAAACAAGACACCAGAAGAGATGTCTACAAGTGAAAATTCAGAGGTCATCCATATGAGAATATTTGGATGTCCAGTGTATGTGCATGTCCCCAAGGACAAAAGATCTAAATTAGACCCATCAGGGAAGAAGGATATCTTTGTCAGATATAGTGAAACATCAAAGGAATACAAAGTTTACATCCCTGGTCATCGACATATTGAGACAAGAAAATATGTAACCTTTGATGAAGATACAACCTTCAGTAGATCGAGACATAACCATACAGATGAGGTAGATGATGAGGAACATGAAGTTTCTAGAGTTACAGATACAAGTGTGGGAGATGATATGGTATCAGAAAAACAAGTTCTAGAAGACCATGATGTGGTAGAACCACAAAGACCTGCAACGACAACTGCAAAGAAAACAATACCATATTAGGCTCGTGAACTCATTCAGAATGCAGAGAAATTTGGATCCCCAGATGGATCTTTCAGAGAAAGCAAGAAACCTAGGCCATATTCTAGCTATATAGCACTATTGAGCGACATCATTGATGCAGATCCTACCAGTTATGAAGAGGCTGCAGAGAAGAAAGAATGGAAGGATGCCATGATTGAAGAATACCAGTCAATCATAAATAATGATGTTTGGGGTGTGGTTGCAAGACCAAAGGAAAAGTTAGTCGTAAGTTCCATGTGTGTTTACAAGATAAAACATACCATAGATGGCCGCATAGAGAAATACAAGGAAAGGTTTGTGGCACGAGGTTTCTCCCAGGTAGAAGGAATAGACTATGAGGATACTTTTTCTCCTGTAGCAAGATACACTTCGATCAAGACCATTCTAGAGATAGTTGCAGTTATGAAATGGAATATACATTAGATGAACATGAATACAACCTTCTTGAATGGAATAATAGAAGAGGAAGTGTATGTGGATCAACCACAAGGAGTCAAGACATGTGATAGGAAATCACATGTGTGCAGGTTGAATAAATCCTTGTATGGGCTGAAGCAAGCTCCCAAAGCTTGGTATGGCATGATAGATAGTTTCCTGATGAGCTTGGGTTTTACCAAGAGTACAACAGATTCCAACCTTTACCTCAAGGTTGTAGATGGTGAACCTGTGATATTTCTATTGTACATGGATGATTTGTTTCTGATGGGGAACGAGAATCTCACCGTTGAAAGTAAGAGGGAACTTGTTGTAGAGTTCGAGATGAAGGACCTAGGAATGATGCATTACTTCTTAGGTCTGGAGATATGGCAGAGACTGAGCGAGATTTTCCTTAACCAAGGAAAATATGAAGTGGAGATCCTAAAGAGGTTTTTATGTTGGACTATAAGGCCATATCTACACCAATGGTGGCGAACTTGAAGTTGTTGTGTGATACAAATTCAGATTTAGTGGATGCCACTATATATAGGAAAATGAATGATTCATTGATGTACTTGACGAACACGAGGCCATGTATATTTTTTGTAGTGAACACTTAATTCAGTACATGGTTGAGCCTAGACATGTTCATCTGATTGTGGAAAAACATATGATGAGGTACCTGCAAGGTACAATAGATTATGGACTCAAATATATATTATATTGTGAGATAAGCCTACAAGGCTACACATATTCAGATTGGGCAGGCAGTGTCATATAACGGAATAGTACATTCGAATGTTGCTTCAGTTTGGGATCAAATGTGATCTCATGGATCAGTAGGAAGAAAACATGTGTAGCACTTAGTTCAGTTGAGGCCGAGTATGTGGCAGCATGTTCATCTTGTGGCGAAGCAGTATGGCTTCAAAAGATGATTGCATTATTGTTTGATCTTGAGTTAGAGGCGACTTGTATCTTTTGTGACAACTAGAGTTGTATAAAGTTGTCAGACAACGCAATGTGTCATGACAGGTCCAAGAATACCGAGATCAAGCACCATTATATCTGAGAGATGGTACAAAAGGGAGCAATGAAGCTCCAGTATGTCCCTACTGACGAGCATGTAGTAGACGTGTCGACTAATCCTCTGTTGAGAGTGAAGTTTGAGTACTTCAGAGACAAGTTTGGTGTGATCCAGAAGGAATTTCCCTCATGAGAGGGAGTGATGTGTTACATATGCGATTCCAGGTGCAACATAGTGTGGTGTAGTAACAACAGGTTCATGTTTTGGCAATGACTGTGGCACCAATCAGTGTGACCTTGCACAAAGGTTAGTGGGATGCAGACCCTTCGGTGAGGGCGTGTGTTCCCAACTTCAGAGAGTGTAAATCGTGGATCATTTGGGGAGGGCGTATTTCCTTGACAACTAGATGACCATCCATGTGTGGTTGGATGTGGTTCCTAGCCTTCTGCTAGATGGGTAGTGTGTGTGCACTACATAGCCTAACCCTCGTGGTTAGATTCTTGGTTCATGTGGGGATAAAGGACTGGTGTGCCAACTAGGGGACTAGCCCGGGGCTAGTGGTTGGACCTTGGGCCAAATGGTTCCTAGCGAAAGTTGTATGCCCAACATTGTGTGAATTGGAATAAATTCTCACCATGACTGCTGAGCCCACTTATGAGATGTTGGTAATGTATTGGATGCATGTTTTATAGTTGGAAAAATTCCTATGACATATAGATTCATGAAATGAAAAAAAAACAATGACTGGGTGTGAAGAAGCAGAGAAGCAATGATGATAATTGTGTTGAGAAGAATACCTTCCTCGCTAAGAGGGAGTGTTAAATTTTTGAGTATCAATGAAAGATATTCTAATTGTATTGTAATTATTCATGTCGGCCCTATTGCACCATTATAAAGTGTTAAATGTAAAGTGTCATTTGTCAAGTAGGAATTATTGTGCCATTATAAAGTGTTAAATGTAAAGTGTCATTTGTCAAGTTGGCCCTATTGCGCCATTGTAAAAGGTCAAATGTATTTTATAGTGTCATTTTTCAAGTAGGCCCTATTGCACTAAAGTAAAACGGTCAAATGTATTTTATAAAGTGTCTTTTGTAAGGCTGACCCTATTTTTCCCCAGTGAAAGTGTCAGATTGTCCTAGACCTAATTTTAGGCTGACCAACTACTATTTATAAGAGGTCAACACCTCATTTGGGAAGAACACACAACACAAACTCTGTAGTCAAGCGAAGAAGTGCACAAGTCTTAGAGGGAGACGCTACTGCAGCAAGGATAAGTTTTTGTGGAGGATCTTGGTCTATTTCTTGAGTAAGTGGTATGCTACTCTATCTGGTTAAGGTTTTGGGAAGGAACTTTTGCTTCGTAAGATCTCTCTTAGAGAGAGACATTGTTCTTGTTGTAAAATATATATAGAGGAAGTTTTGTTGGGTTTTTCCCTTAGAGGGTTTTCCTAGGGTAAATCTTGTGTATGCTATGGATGCCTCTCTTTTAGTGATCCTCTATATGAAATTATTGTGCTAATTGTTTAAAAGTTTAAGAACTCTACTCTAGTTAACTGCTTGAGATGAAAATTCAACAAAATTGAGGAAGAAAAGGACGTTTCAGGTAACTTCCTGGAACAAGAACAATTTACAACATATGTATGATATTTCCAAGTACCTGTATGTAATATAAACCTCAAGAGACAATAGGCAATGAAAGTTAATGATGTATGATACAAAATTGCAACAACATATATCAGTTTACAACAACAATTAGAATTAAGAAAACTATATCAGAATTGTATGAAATTATAGTGAAAACTTAGCATATATCCAATAGATCAATTCCCAATTGTTCCAAGCAAATTCTGAGTATATTAAGTGTTGAAATATTGTAACTGCAAAGTGTATTCTTATTATTATTTGATATATTATTCATTGGATCAATCCCCATTGTGGATTTATCATGCCGACTATTGTAAAAGGACCAAATCCCCTTTTGCGGATTGGTCATACTGTAATTGTAATAGGCAAAAGAAGAAGTAGGCCCCGGAATATATTTAAGAGGCCCCAAAATATAATAAAGGTGGTTATAACCACCCAGTTTGAGAAGTCGGCCCTGCCAG
Source organism: Picea engelmannii (assembly GCA_009831015.1). Classification (NCBI taxonomy): domain Eukaryota; kingdom Viridiplantae; phylum Streptophyta; class Pinopsida; order Pinales; family Pinaceae; genus Picea; species Picea engelmannii. The sequence continues at coordinate 857,560 of ML784357.1, forward strand.
TGAAGAGACACTTCACATGTGCCAGATTTGTATAAATAAGGAGGCTAGCGCCTCACTTAGACACACACCTCACTTTCTCATTAAGAGACAAGTTTCAAAATTTTGCAAAATTTGTTATTTTGGCACTCCAATTTCCTTTGAGTTTTCCCAATTTCTTCATCTTCACTAATAATAATTTTGTTTAAATCTCTAATTTTCCCTTCTTAATCATCATAACTTTGTTGTTGTGATTGGTTGTCACATTGGATTGCAACATTTTGCATATGATCTATATATTTTGATGAGGGAATTTATATACATGACTTGCTATAAAATTTTGTAATGTTATCTTCTTTTCCCTATAGGAGATTGTCAAAAAATTATTTTTAACATTTAGAATGAATATCCCCAATGTTTCCAT
>ML784358.1:3451-16723 GCA_009831015.1 Picea engelmannii
ACTAGTAGCACTAGAGCCCTGGAAAAAAATTGGAACAGCCTAAGGGACTGCATGGTAGAGAAAGGGGTTCCTTTCTTTGGGTTGTGCATATTTAAGGGGAAGATGGATAGAAATTAGGATTGTTGTGTGGTTGTGAAACATGGGATCTTGATAACTAACTCTTGTGTGTAGAGTAGGCCTAGGACTCGTCCTTGTGGATTCATAGCTCTGGCTTGGGGATGACCTGTTGTTGAGATTTGGAACAACAATTTCTATGGTTGGGAGGAAATTCCTTGGTCTCCAACCAGTTGGTGAATGTTTATTTAAAGATAAGTTATCTTTGTGTTTTTTGTATATTTTATGTTATGTTCTGTATTTATTTATCTATGAGTTGTATCTCTATGTGCATGCTTGTTGGTTATTGTTGTGCATGGCATGTTGTTCATGCCTTGGATGATTTAAGCATGAATCTTGTTAATTGTTGTGTTGGATCCATGTTTTGTGATTTAAAAAAAACGGAACAAAAATTCGTAATCAGTCTAAGAGGGAAAATTTGGAAGTACCCAGGAAATGGGTACGTTCCACATTAGTATACAATCAAAAAATTTTGGGTTTTTTGTATTGGGTATGTCTTAAACTAGTAATCAAAGCATTCTTGGAGAGAATTTTTAGGTAGTGAGGCCTAGCCTGGTGGTTGGATACGTTACAAATTTGTATCATAGTTTTTGGTTACAACGTTGGGCCTTTAAGGGAATGCTACAACACATTAGTGGGTTGGATGAGTTTCCTTTTGGAGTGAAAAATATTTGTTATGGACATCAATGAAGATAACCCAATACACTTTTGTTGCCATTCTCTGAGCAAATAGTAGTTAATGGATCTCAAAATGGGTAAGTTGGTTCATGCTTTGGTTGAGGAATATAAGGTCAAATTGATGTTTCTATGTGCAATGATTTTATTGATATCTATGTTAAAGGTTTGAGAATGGAGGAAGATATTGATGTAATAACCATATGCCTAATCAAGATTTGACTGCATGGACTAGAACGATAGCAAAAGTTCTTGAAAGAAATTATTTTGTTGGGATAACCTTGGAGTGGAGATTTTTTTTGTGGTTAAAGAAATGTCTCTCATCAATAGAAACCATGCTCAAGATATTCCTCATGGCCCTAGCTTTCCATCGATCCCTCAATTGTTCAATTTGGGAATCAGAATCGACCATTTTGCCTCTTGGAGTGACAATGCATAATGAATCTCACCTCTACATGGAATCTATGTCATTGATCTACGACTTGTATTGTGTTTTTATCCCACATTCATTGGGGGAGATTTGCGTAACATGTTTATAAGAAAAAGAGGACAATTAGTCACTTGTCTATGAAAATAGAACTATGGAACCCTGTGGAGTCATGCACAATGTAAATTTTTTTCTGAGGTGAGAAATGTCCTGATGGACCGAACCAACAACGAGTCATTTCTTATTGTATGGATGCTTGCATGAGGTGCCTGGTGGCTAGTTGATTGGACCATAGTCAATTGGAAGGGTCATGTGGGAGCTCATGTGGAGAAGCCTGGTGGCTCAATGTCCCGAATTGGAGCTAGCAGGAGGTATATATAAGTGCGTGGGGTTCCCCGGTGGCCAGGTCGAATGGATTCTATTGGCAAGAATTGTGTGTAAGGATTAAGTGGGGTGGGACGGTGGTCGGTGCCTCGGTGTCCCAGTGAAACGAAGTTGGCAAGATTTTTATAGTGATTTCTTGGTGGTTCGGTGTCCTGATGGACTGGACCAGGACTAGAGTTAACTAGAGAAAGAGATGGATAGAAGTAGTGCGGTGGGACCGTGGATCGGATCGAAACACCATCGGATCGTGGGGAGATATATGTAATTTTTTCAGGGTGGACCAAACTGGACCAGAAGCACTTCGATGCAAGGATAAGGGAGGAGCACCTCCCGGTGATTGGTAGATTGGTGACAAATGCCACATCATATGACATGTTGGAAAATAGCCAGTATTTCCAAAAAAAACTAATTTTGGAATTTAAGAAAAACAAAAAGGACAAAGTTGGAGATTCCATATTATTGTAGAATCTTATTGGAGCATCCAATTTCAAATATGAAAGTTGTTGTGTGTTCACCATAATGATTATTAGTTATTCTTGATATAAACTTTTTCTTGGTTCCTAATGGATTTTCTTCTACAAGGGGAAAAAGTTGGCCTCTGAGACTTATTGTACTTGTGGAATAGGTGCAAAAAGGATGAAACTGATGATTTCACGAAGCCATAATTTTTATCTCAAGGATAATATTGAAACACAATAATAGTCATTGGAAAGCTACTGAAGACAAGATGATATATGTACACCCATAATTTTGAGTTGGGAAACACATTGTTCTGATAAAATTAAAGAAGGACTCTAATGGCTTGTAGGTGCAAAGAGAGAGAGAGAGAGAGGGGGGACTATTGATTTTGGGTGGCCATAGATTTTAGCTTAGAAATTAGAATAAGTCTTGAGTATAGTTGTTGGAAACTTAATCCAGAGGAAAATATGACTGAAGGATTAAATCCTATGAGAGAGCATCTGGTTATTATATAAATCTATAGGAAAATGACATAGAAGCATGGAAAAGCTTATAGAAGATGGTTGAAGCATCCAAAGAAAGAGAGCCACTTCTAATATCAGAGTTCACAATGGAAGACAGATACAATGCAAAGAAATTAGGGATATAATAATGAAGGATCTCTCACTTGAAAAGTGACATTGAATAAAAATATACCTCCATTGGGAATGGTTTGGTATTGAGCAAAAAAAGCATGTCTTCTCAAGGAGTTGTTAAATGAAGTAAAGGGAACTATTTCCAAAATTGGGAAATCCAATGGAAAACTAGAGGTAATAGTAGGGATGTGGAATGATTATGGTTAATTTCATTCAAGGATGTTGTGTTAGTAGAGTGATGGAATGTTGTGAGCTACCTCATTCCAAGGTGTTGGAATGTTTCATAAAGATAAAATTTGGGTATGCCTTCCTAAGAGAAGATGTTGCTATTAGAACACATTGGTTGGATTGCAAAATGGCCAAGTGGAACTTGGCTATAAAGTGTTCATACCAAGGAACATTAGTACAGATGAGTAGAATGGGAGGACACAAGGCAACAAGGATATGAATAAATTCAAGGACAACCAACTACAACATAAATAATTAAATAAATAAGTGAACTAAAACTGAAATGCACTAGAGTCCATGATTATAATATACCAGATATAAAAAGTATGTAAAACAGAAATAAAATGCTAGAAATGGCAGAATAATGGTAATATAACCAGCATAATGTCCACAATAACACATAAATGATATAAGAACAACAACAGAAATAGCACATTGATTCAGAAATAAATGTTCACAGGCCTCTTCGAGGGGGAAACCTCCAGTCGAGCAATTCTCTATTACAATAATCTTCAAACTAGGGTTCTCATACCCTCGAATCCTATTTATACTAAATATGTCTATCAAAAGAAGCATCTAGAGGAAGATCCTTCTAGAAGCGGAAACTTCTATTAGGTCTTCTTACATCTGCCTTATTCTATTTTATTGAAAGGCCTTATTAATATTGACCTTTATTACATCCGAATATATTGTTCTACCTATGTGTGGGTTAGGACCCTAACATGTCCGCCCCCTTAAAAACATCCTTGTCCTCAAGGGTTGAGATGTGGAAATTGCTGCAGAATGGTAGTTGGTTCCCAAGTGGCATATGTTGGAGTTGTATCTTTGCACTGGACTAGCACTTATTTGATGGTTCTCTGACGTAGGCAACACTCACACTGGTCCAAAAATGCTTCTGGCTATAACCAAATGGATCCTTCTTTAGCTAAATCGAGAAGGTTGGTTTGAATTTGGCACCTAGTTCCAATCACCTTCTTTAAGCATGAAACATGAAAAACAGGATGTAGCTTTGAATGATTGGTCAGAGCTAACTGATAGGCTACTTGTCCCACACCCTTGAGAACTGTATAAGGACCATAAAATTTAGGCGCTAGCTTCTGACAATGCTCGGCCTTGAGGGAAGTTTGCTTGTAAGGTTGTAGTCGCAGATTATTGTTCAGAGTGACCTTGATCTACTTGTTGCTTCATGCAATTTTGTGTCATGACCAAGTTCTCTTTGAGGGTATGGACAATAGCCTCTCGAAATGTAAGTGTTTGGTCAATTGCCTGGACCTTCGAGGCACCCGGTAAGTATGAGAGAACTGAAGGTGGATTTTTTCCATATACTGCTTCAAAAGGATTCATGTGTGTAGTTGTATGGTAGGAGGTGTTGTACCACCATTCAGCTAGGGGTAACCATTGATCCCACTGATTTTTCTTTTCATAGGAAAAACTCCTCAGATATGTTTCCAAACACTTATTCACAACTTCCATTTGACCATCAGTCTAGGGATGATAAGTTGTGCTTAGATGCAATTGGGTGCCCTGTAGCTTGAACAGATCTTGCCAAAAATTCCTTGTGAAAGTTGGGTCACGATCAGAAACAATAGAGTGCGGCATGCCATGAAGCTTGAAGACCTGGTCCATGAAAATTTGAGCCACCGTGGATGTTGTAAAAGGGTGTTGAAGAGAGCAGAGATGAGCATACTTGGAAAGGCAATCAACAACCACCATTATGACTGATTTATTACCCGATTTGGGTAAGTCGGTAATAAATTCCATAGAGATATCCTTCCAAATAGTAGGTGGAATCGGAAGCAGTTGTAGTGTGCCCGGAGATTTGACTATTTCTCCCTTGTTGCGTTGACTCACATCACATTCAGTGACAAAATTACGAATTTCCTATTTCATACCATCCCAGAAAAAAGAATGTTTGATCCTGTCATAGGTTTTGGTGAACCCGGAGTGCCCCATTGTGGGTGTAGCATGAAGCTCAGAAAGTACCATGGATTTATTCTTTGATTGTTTACTTAAATACAAACAACCTTTGTATTGAAGCTCATCATGGAGACAAGAGTACCCTGGGGGAGCTGGAGCATTGGACTGCAATTGCTGGATCAGATGCAAGCTTTTGGGATCTTATAGCCATTCTTGGCGAACTGCTTAGGGCCAATCTGGTACAATGAAGGAAAGAGAAAAAAGGGATCCTTCATCTTCATATTTTCAGGAAAGTGCATCCTCCACCACATTTTATTTTCCTTTCTTGTAAATGATCTCATAATCATATCCAAAGAGCTTAGTCACCCATTTTTGTTGCTCTGGGGAGGAAATGTGTTGTTCCAAAAAATACTTGAGGCTTTGATGGTCTGTCTTAATTTGGAAACAATGCCCCAATAGATAAGGGCACCACAGATCAACGGCATGCAAAATAGCCAACATTTCCTTTTCATAGATGGATTTTCCCATATTCCTTTCAGATAGTTGCTTGTTGGTAAAGGCCAGAGGTTGACCCTCTTGCATAAGGAAAACACCAATTCCTTTCCCTGGGGCATCACATTCCAACACAAAGGTCTTTGTGAAATCAGGAAGGGCTAGAACTGGAGTGGTGCACATGGCCATATTCAAGGTTTGAAAATCTTGAGCAGTGGCTAGAGTCCAAGTGAAAGAGTTCTTTTTTAGGAGAGTAGTGAGAAGTGCTACAATCTTTCCATAATTCTTAACAAACTTGCGATAATACCCTGTTAAGCCTAGAAATCCACGCAATATTTTGAGAGTCTTTGGGTGCGGCCAGTCTTGCATAACTTCAATATTTTTCAGATCCACCATGACGCCATCCTTTCCAACTAGATGACCCAAGTATTCTACTTTTGAGGCGCCAAAAGCACATTTAGACTATTTCAGGAAAAGTTTGTGCTAAGAGAGTAGATGGAGAAATCGATCCACATAAGTAAGATGGTTTGTCTAGGTTTTTATATAGATGAGGATATCATCAAAGAAAACTAAGACAAAATGATGGAGAAAAGGATGGAAGACATGATTCATGAGGCTTTGGAAGGTGGAGGGGGCATTACACAAGCCAAAGGGCATGACCAAAAACTCATAGTGGCCCTCATGAGTTCTAAAGGTAGTCTTGGGAATGTCTTCCTCTTTTATATGTATCTGGTGGTAGCCCAAGTGAAGATCAAGTTTAGTAAAGAATTGGGTGCCACTCAATTCATCCAGGAGGTCATCAATGGTAGGAATGGGAAATTTTTCTTAAATGGTCAGTTTGTTGAGGGCATGAAATTCAAGACACATTCGCCAAGAACCTTCTTTCTTCAGGACCATGACTATAGGAGAAGAGTAGGGGATCATATTAGGGTGGATAATGCCTGCATTAAGGAGTTCCTGGACCATTTTCTCAATTTCATTTTTTTGTGAAAAGGGGTGGTGATACAAGCATATATTGGGAGGAAGGCTTCCGGGTACAAGGGGAATGGAATGATCATGAACACCATGGGAAGGAGGGAGTCCTTGGGGAGTGGAAAATACCATTTGATGTTTAGAAAGGAGGGCTTAGAGGTCTTGCGGCACCGAGGATGTCTCTGTTGCTTGTATGGCATGGAGTTGGGAAATAACACCAGAATGACCTTTTTTGAACAGTTTTTCCATGCGATGGGAACTAATGAGCTTAGGTGAACCAACGATGATGCCTTGGAATTTATATTGGTGGCCCTCCTGGTCTAATTTCATGTTTAATTCCTTAAAATCCATGAGAATGGGACCCAGAGTCCTGAGCCAGTCTACACCCAACACAATGTCACAACCACCCATTTGATAGAAAACATATGGGATTTTAGGTGGTAGTCACTGATTTGGAGACGCAAATTTTCATAGCGCCCTCTGCATTTCATGGAACCACCATTAGCAATCATGATTTGGAAATTGTTGACAGCATGGATGTAGCAATGAGTTTCTTGGGCAATGCGACGATGAATAAAATTATGGGTGCTTCCACTATCAACCAGAATGATGACCTTCTGATGCTTGATGTAACCGATTAACTTGAGGGTTTGGGCAACAGAGAATCCAGTGAGATCATTGAGGGAAATGACCAGTTCTACTTCGAGAGGGTCTGAGGGAGGGGTAATGTCAGTGGTTTCAGGTGAATTAGACACAAGGGGAGTTTCAACATTCTCTTCCAAAATATCCTTGAAGATGGCCATAAAAAGCTTTTGTTCCTTACACTTGTGGCCCAAGAAATATTTGTCATCACAATTATAACAAAGGCCTTTGAGTTGGCGTTCAACCATTTCAACCCTAGTCAATTTTTGGATCTTTAGTGGGGCAGAGGGAGTAGTGGGATTTACCGGTTTAGGGTGGGGGATAAAGGAGGGTTTTCGATTTTGAAAAAATACAACCTGTTGTGCTTCTTTAGCTCTTTTAGTAGCCTCCACCCAACTCAAAGGTCGAGCCATGAGGACATGGGCCCGAATCTCATCCTTGAGGCCACTGATAAAACACTCTTGAAAAAAGGCATCAATCATGCCCTCTGTTCGAAAATCCGGGCGCTCAAAGGAATCTATAAAGTATTCCACTGTTCTTGATTATTTAAAAATTTTCAAGCGACCCAAATGGTTGGTATCAGTGTCAAAGCGTTCATAAATCTCAACCACAAAGTGTGTCCAAGAAATATACCCTTGACAAGAAGTTTTTCTCCATTGCAGCCATTGCCAACGTTCTTGATCTAGATGGAGAACACCATACTAGAGTTTGGCCAAGTCATCTTTAATTCCATATAAAGAGAAATAATGTTCCATTTGGGTTACCCAACCAGTGGAGTCTGAGCCATAAAATTTGGTCCCATCCACCCACATAAGGCGCAGGTCACATTGAAAGTGATGGTGCTGAAAGTTATGGGAATGAGAGGAATGTTCACCGTCAATATGTGGAGGTGAGTCAGAGGAAGGGTTATCTATAGGGATATTTAGTTTGGCGCAGAGTTATGAAAAGACAGATTCAAGTTGGGTGGTCAGTTCTTGTTTGACTTCTTCCATTGAGGACTTCATGGTTGCATTGATGGTTGTATTGATGGTTTCAACATTGGCACTGAGTTGTTTCACTTATTGTTGCGTCTCAATGAGACTAGATTGAAAGGTATTGAAGCAAGATTCCAATTCTTGGCTATGGGTATGGGCCACGAGGATGAGGGAACTGAAAAGGGGTGAGTGGAGTCAAATGTTTTTTTGCCTAAAACTGATATGTATGAAGGTGATAAGGGAGAAGAGATGAATCCAATGGAATAGGTCTCAAATAATGGTGAAACAATTTCCATATATATATATATATAATATTACACCTGTGAAGTTATACTCCGGTCTGAAGAATACTGTAGAGATGAAATCCCCAAATGCTTAACTAGGAAGAAAAGTTTAGTGATTTGGCAACCTGAACACAGTTGCGTGGCAATAGATCTTGTCTATTTTAATTTGTTTATGTTTTTGTCCCCCAAGGGTTAGGTATTCAAGGGTTCTACAGACAAGGGTTTGCCCTATGTTATAGCTCTCTGATATACATGTGGGGTCCAACAGTAGTACTTGGCCCAATATCTCAGGGCACAACTAAGAAGGATAGACCGTACCCTTAGCCGTACTACCCGACAACCCAGGTACTAGAGAGTATCTTCCCAAGTGTTGTTCTCGGTGGCACTATAGCAGTCAGGCAGCTGATCAATTTATCTCAAGAGGGATTCAGGAAATCTAGGCCGATCCGTACACAGGTGTTGTCTGATGCGCTACCACTCGAAGGGGTACCAACAGGGGTTACAGGTTTGGCCAACATATGTGTTATTAAGAACCACTTGTATTTCCTGCGTGTATGAATCCCTCAACCATGGGTTTATGTGCGTAACGACAGATCTATGTGGTTTAAAGACGTTGGAATACGTCTCTACCCTGAAAAAAAAATTACCCACAATTTTTGCCAAGGAAAGTGCTCTGATACCACTTGTAATATACCAGATATAAAAAGTATACAGAACGAAAATAAAATGTTAGAAATGGCAGAATAACAGTAATATAACCAGCATAATCTCGACAATAACATAGAAATGATATAAGAAAAACAACAGAAATACTTTGATTCAGAAAACAATGTTCACAGGCCTCTTCGAGGGGGCAACCTCCAGTCGAGCAACACTCTATTACAATAATATCCAAACTAGGGTTCTCATACCCTCAACTCTTATTTATACTAAATATGTCTATCAAAAGAAGCATCTAGAGAAAGATCCTTCTAGAAGCGAAAAAATGATATAGAATGGAAATATGTGGATGTTGTTGCTGCTTACGACTTCCATCCATGTGAAGACTCATGAGGGTGGTAGGAATGGTGATAAAAAGGATGGAGGAGGAATCCTATGAGCTTCTACAAATACCAGTTGATCAGGTAGCATCAAGTCGGCTGATAATAGCCATGCATGTATGCATTTGGTTTCTTTTGATGCAGAAATGTCGAAGGGAATTGAGATAAGAATTCCCTCAGTTAAATTTTGAATATTTAAATTGATATGTAATGACTGAAGGCCTAGAGTATATAAATGTTTTTCATACTAGAATGCATTTAGTTAAAATTTAATTGCATATTATGTTATGATTGGTTATGAGATAATAACCAAGTCGAGTCAGAAGACCTACTACTAGTATAGCAATGAACACCCATAGATTTATTCATGTGTAAGACCATGAGATGGTTGGATATGGAAGGGATATAGTGCTATGTGAGTTCTCAATGGTTTCCCCTATATAGATGATGTTTGGAGTGCAACCTCTTTGCCGACACTGAAGAGCACTTAATAATTATATTCTTGGTGTTGTGTTTGGGTTGAAAAGGAAGGCATCCAAATGTTTGACCAAGAAGTAGGAAATGCATGGTTGATGTGTTGGCCATATGTTATAAATCACCGTGGTGGAATGCATGACATAGATATGTGGTATTAGGTAGTCAATGCAAGGATGCATTGTGTAGATGTGGCCATAAGTTTGGGCACATCGATACTTATTTTATTGGTAATTATTTGTTGCATTATGAAAATCCTATGGCACTGAAAATGAACAATGAATGATAGTTGCATTATATTTAATATGAATACTAAATAGAGGTGATTGAATTGTTAGTTTTTTTACAATTTTGAGATGACTTTTTGAGTTGTTGAAAATGTTACAATATATAATGATAATGCGCATGAGTACTGACAATTTGTTTGGTTGAGTGTAAATTAGAAAACTTGTAGATAAAGTAGTCTTGGATACGAAAATAATGTAATCCCATAAGGAAGACTGATATATATTTTTGCAAGAGCCAAACCTTATGAGTGAAAACCTCATGCTTGGGAAATTTTATTTCCTATATAAAACATATTTGGAAATTTATAATTAAAAATTATGATATGCTAACAAATATGTTTGGCTACATGTAAATTAAGGAAATTGTAGGGAGAATGGTCGTGGATATGGCATGGATGTAAGCCCATAAAGAAGACCAATTCTTGTTGTTGCAAAAAAATTATGAGCAGGAATATCATGCTTGGGAAATTTCGTGGTTGAGTGCACTGAGGCTTTGGAAATAAGTGGTACAACCTAAAGGACTGTAGAATAGAGAAGGGGGTACACTTCCTTGGGTTGTACAGGTTGATGGGGAATGAGAGCTTGTTGGTTGGAACTGCTGACAAAAATACAAATTGTGAGATCATTATGCAGGTTTTGGCCAGAGTGCCTATGTAGTCATGTTTTCTTTTTAGGCCGGAGTGCCTATGTATATAAGCATTTGGGTTGGATTTCCTATGTGGATTAAGGACTAGAGAGACTATTTTTGTAATATTAAGAACATCAATATGGTGTAGTGCACTGAGGACAGTGCAAAAATAAGGGGAGGGGGATATAACACCCTTGTTTTTGATCCCTGTGAACTATAATGTATTATGTAATTGTGGCTTAGGATGGTGAGCCAATAAAGTTGAAAGGGGCCAGAGTGCCTAGGAGATGTAATACTTCTTATATATATATATATATATATATATATATTGTTGGTTGCAGAATGAACAAGGACAAGAGTGATAGGGGGATATGATTCCATGAGAGAGGGGGCTAAAGGGGCTAAGTCTTTTATTTATTATTTTATTCACCCATCTTGGTTTTTAGTTGGGAAAAAGGTGGTTATATGAGATTCTTGGGGAAGCCATATTGTGGTTCTTGGTTCTTGTAATTATTTAAACCTTATTTTGGGTTATTGGGGGGTTGTTCCTTCAATTTTTTTTTCATTCATTCTTCATTAATTTTTCTTCATTCCATGGGATCGCATTTAATTGATGCTCATTCTTTTGTTGTTTTGATTGGGTTCCTATTTTTTGTTCATTCGTGTGCTATTGGTATAGGAATGGAAATGAATGGATGGAGGCAGAGAGCCATTTTCTAGATGGATGTGAGGAATTACTGATCATTCTAGGAGGGAATGGATTCCTGAGTGCTTGGATGCATTGGCATGTTGATATTGATGGTAGTTCTAAAAGAACTGTCCACAACTGAGAATCCTTGGAGTTTCCAGCATTGATAATTCCTTACCAGTAGCATTGGAGCCCTAGAAAGAAATTGGAATAGCCCAGAGGACTGCATGGTAGAGAAAGGGGTTCATTTATTTGGGTTGTGGAGGTTGAAGGGGAAGAGAGATGGAAATTAGGATTGATGTGTGGTTGGGAAACCTGAGAGCTTGATATATAACTACTCGGTGTAGAGTAGGCCTAGGAATCATCCTTGTGGATTCATAGCCCTGGCTCAGGGGTGACCTGTTGTTGAGATTTGGAATAACAATGTCTATGGTTGGGAGGAACATCCTTGGTCTACAACCAATTGGTGAATGCTTATTTAAAGATAAGTGCTCTCTTTATTTTCTGTATATTGTATATTTTTTTTATGTATTTATCTATCTTAGAGATGTATCTCTATGTACATGATTGTTGGTTATTGATGTACATGGCATGTTGTTCATGTATTGGATGGTTTAGCTTGAATCTTGTTAACTAAATTTGTTGAATCCATGCTTATTGATTTAAAAATAATGGAACATGAATCCGTAATAAGTCCAAGAGGATGAATTTGGAAGTAATCGGGCAATGGGTACATTCTTGATCCGTATCTGAGCAAAATGTTTTGGGTTTGTTGTATCAAGTATGTTTTAAAGTGGTAATCAAAGCATTTTGAGGTAGTGTGGCCTAGCTTGGTGACTGGGTACGTTACACATACATCAATCTATTATATCGAAACTTGGTGGTAGCTTGAATTTAGATCAATCTTACTAAAGAACTTGGCACCCTTAAGCTGATCAAGAAGATCGTCAATCCATGGGATTGGGTATCGGTTCTTAACAATGATTTTTTTCAAGGCTCTATAGTAATGATCGTTTCCTTACCTGAAAAGTAATGCTTCCACTTTCAACGTGCCTCCACAATGGAGTACATCTCCTTGTCATAGTTGGGGTACCTTCAAACAATGTCAAATAGTGTTTAACTATGATAAGAAACCAAATGTCCTTTTTGAGTGAGGACTGTACCAATAGCATAGTCGGAGGCATTTGTCTCAATCTCAAATAATTGTTTCAGGTATGGTAGTGTGAGAATTAGTGCAGAGTAGAGGTGGTTTTCCATATCCCGAAACACTTTTTATTGTGGTTCAGACCAGGAAAACTTGGCTTTGGTTCCACCCTTGGTCACTTGACTTAAGGTCCAAGTGATATGAGATAGCCCAAATATGAACCTTTGATAAAAGTTGGCAATGCCCAAGAAGCTGCAAAGAGCCACCAGGGACGTCAGGGATGGCCAATCGCAAATAAATTGGAACTTGGCCAAGTCCACAGGAACTCCATGTTCATCCACAATGTATTCCAAATACTACATCTTTTTCATGTCGAATGAGCAATTCTCCAAATTAGCGTATAACTGGTCTTGTTGTAGGGTTATCATGACCTGCTAGATGTGTTGCAAATTCTCTTCCCAAGTATGATTGAAGATGAGGATGTTTTCTAAATACACTACCACAAAATATTTTATGAACTGTCGTAAGATATCATCCATCATCCTCATGAATGTTGTTGTAGCATTAGTCAAGCCAAAAGGCATGACCAACCACTCAAAAAGGCCTTCTTTAAATTTGAAGGTTGTCTTCCATACATCAGTCTGTTCTATCAAAACTTGGTGGTATCCTGTCTTTAGATCAATATTACTAAAGAACTTGGCACCCTTAATATGATCAATAAGATAGTCAATCTGGGGGATTAGGTATCAGTTATTGATAGTGATTTTATTCAGGGCTCTATAGTCAATATAGATTTGACATGTCCCAT
>ML784358.1:16773-35195 GCA_009831015.1 Picea engelmannii
GATAAGGCTCTTCTGGATCTCGATGTCAATAATGAAATGTAGTGGGGTCCCCTTTACCCACATATATGAATGGAAGAGGCACTCCCCCTCAATCTTCTCTAACTCATCTGATTGGATCTTTGTGGCTACAATGGTAGCACTAAGTTTTGCATTGATGATCTGCTTTCCAATATCATGTTTTGAATCAAAGTTTGAGTGAGGGTCTAGCTCCTTTTCTTTAAGATTGGCCAACAATGACTATTTCAAGCGACATTCATCAGTTTTTTTGTAGGGGATTTTGTGGAAGTCACACCACTTTGTAGTTTCCTTCTTCATCTTCTCATTACCCTTCCTTACCTATGGCTTGGACTAGTTGTCTTGAGGTTGGATTTCCTTGCTCTGCCCCTTGTTATGTGAGTGAGGGTTTCCTTTACCATACTTCTATTGTTGCGGAGTTGCATACCCAAACTCTCACTTATTCCATTGCTTAAATTTCATCTCAATTTTGACAGCATATCGATAGGTGGCTCCCAGTGAAGAGATGTCGAAAATCCATCTCTATTTGGATGTATCTATGTAGGACATTGTGGTACTTCAAAACCAAGTTCCACTCAGAGTCTCTGATAACCAACTTTTAGAACAAGGCATGGAATATGTTGGTGTACAACTACACCATTTGGTCTCTCTCTTAACATAGAGTCATCCATCTCGTGTATTGGTCATCATAGTTTCCAATAGGGTATAATTCCTCCTTGAGGGAATCAACAAAGGCCACCAAAGTGGGTCCTCTCCTAAATGTCATAGACTCGTCTTCATTGTGTCTCTCCCAGTATTTTCCCCACAAATATTTGACATGGGGAAGGGCTTTAAGGAGAGAAAAGGTGATATTTTCGATGTCAAAAACATTTTGAACATAGTAATAACCCTCTAACAGATTTGACCATTTCTCCAAATAATATGCATCTATCTGGCCTTCAAATAAAGGGATATCAAATTTAACTTGTACCTTGAAGGGTGTTGCACCTCCAAAATGGTTGCTTATTGAAGGTGCCTTGCTCGTTGTTGGTAGCTATCAAAGGATCTTGACAAAGTTGTTCATCATCTTGTTCCTCTGTCACATGAGGGATTCCTCGAGAAACATATTGAAAGGGTCTCTCGCTCCTTCACGTCTCTTTTCTTCCACCATGGGAGGTTTCTTGGGATGATGATAACGGTTTTCCCCAGGTGAAACTATCTCAAGATCCAACTCTTTATACCCTGACCTCATCAAGTACATGCACCAAGAAATAGCAAGGAGCATATTTCTCTGATACCATTGATCCAGATCATATAGGGGAAGAAATGAAACACACACATAAATATAACAGAGAACACAACTATACAGTGAAAACCCAACTTATATTAATGAACGAAAATAAAAAAATACAATAGAGCACAAACTCGCTAGAATGGTGGTATCTTATTGAGAGAGAGAGAGAGATGTCGACTGCACTCATTCACAACAAGATGATTACAAAGAGGATGAAAAGGTCATTTTATCATGAAGCCTAAAATACAAAGAGGAAAAAACCCTAAACATCAAAACCCTACCCCTAGAAGATGAAACACCAAAAGTATTGCGAGCCCCGAGGTGGTCACTTGATACGTCAACTTTACGAGGTGAAACTTTTGCATGTGATCTCGTTTTGGGGAAAACAATATCTTATTGGAAAGACTATCTGAGGATTACAATTTTTGGTCAGGTCCAACGCATTCCATGGAAATCCTCGACTCCCCGAATGTCCAAAAACATTATTTAGGGCCTCAAAACAATACTGAAAGTTTGGGACCCAAAAACCCATAGAAAAATTGCCAAGAAGATAGAGAATATTTGATTCGATGGGAGACAACTGGTATCCACCTAGATCAATTGTTAAGGTGATTAAAGAACTCTTCTAAATTATGTCTTAGCATCATTTATGTATTGCTTCCATAGTTTTAAAAGAAAAAATGTATTGATAAATAATTCTTATAGAAATTATTTTTTCTATTATTTCTTGGTGGTGGTTGGGGAAACAATAGGAAATACTTAACAAGTATTTTTTATTATTTCTCCCCACCCCCACCTTCATGTTAATTAATTCCCCTTATTTCCCCCCATCCCGATGAGGGTAGGGGTTAGGGTTAGCAAGTATTTCCCATTTTTTCCTCACACCCTCACCCTCACCCAGGTGGGGAGGATGGAAATATTGGGAAATGGGGGTGGGGGGGAATAGTGGGGATACTTAATAACAAGTATTTACCATTATTCCCCCCCATCCCCACCATCAAGAAATAATGAGAAATAATTAATAATAAGTATTTACATTAGTTTCCATCCTCTGCACCCTCATATAATAATGGAAAATATGTATTATTAAGTGTTTCCTATTATTCCTCCCCACCCCCACCCTTATGTGGGTGCGAGTCTATGGGATCAAGAGAGAAAGATTAAATTCAAGGTGGGGTAGGGGGAATAATAGAGAATGGAAAGAGGTGGAGAGGGTGGGGGTGGGGGGAAATAATGGAAAGCTCTACCTTAGATGTTGGTTAGTTCTAGTATGTTGTTCTTGCTGTTGAATGTGGTGATTGGAAATATTGTTATTACTTGTAAAATGCACAAAAACAACAACACCAACAAGGACTTAAGAAGAAACTCATCTTTGGTATACATACTAAGAACCTTCAATTTATCTAGAGATCAATTAACCCTTCTCGTCTTCACCATGTCCTTTGAATTCATCTCTACCCTTGTTATCATCACCCCCTCCTCCCTTTTTGTTTTCTCCACCATCATTTGTTTTTATTGACCAAGGGGGGCATTGTGGGTGGCAACTTAATAAAATATGTAAAACTACACAATAACATAATTTATATTGTAATGTTATAACTATGGACACTACAACATATGGCACATATCGTGAAACAATGGGAAAGGAAACACTAATACATTTATTTCATTCAATGTAACCTTATGATAAAAAAGTTGCTCTAATGTGTGCTCAGAGGCATCTCCACCTCTACTTGTTGAATTGTTAAATGTGGTGAAAAAATAGTTAATGTAAATATGATAAAAAATTAAATGTCAACCATGATTAATATACTAAATAAAATGAAAAAAAAAATCCTATTAACATAATCTATTATTGGATACTGCAATATTCATTAAGATTCTAGACTTGTAAACCCAAAATATAATTTTTGCCTTCAGTGGAAAAATTGGTAGCAATACAATTATGATACAAGTGAAAAAAATGATAAAGGAATTCCAATAAGTGTAAAATACAATGCTACATTTTCAAAACACCTTCATATACAAGGGATATTGTTTGGAAGTGCCATATTCATAAATCTTAGAGCTTAAAATAATAATTCAGGTTTAGCATCTTCATCAACTAGTATTATTGGATGCTTGGACAAATAACTTGGTTAAAACATATTGCCTCATAAAAGAAGGGATCCTTCCTAACCAGGAATGGAGCCTTTCCAACCATGAAATAAATCAAGGTAACACTAGCTAACCGGGTAGTGACTTTGCAACCTTGGTGGAAAGATCTCAAATATACCACCTACACGCATAGTTTCCACATAATTTTTCACGTTCACCATCATATTGTTGTCATGTTCACCAATGGGGTAGCCAAAAATCTCACAAATCATGTAAGCCCTTCACATTGTGGTTGATTTCCACTCCCTTTTATCATTTTGGTTCAAATCCTTCTTGTTCTACTTGGAGGTTTTATAAAAATGATCATCCTCATTGGCCACTAGTCTCTGCGTGGCCTACACCAAAAATGTAATTTTTTAGTGGGAAGCATCCTAGCTTATCCCTATTCCAATGCAGGCATTCTAAATATGAGTATAAAATAGAATTTAAAACATTGCATAGAAGGATTATCAAGGAAAATGTTATTTTTAACTTGGTAATCCTTCTAAAATGTTGATTTATTTTATTTTATTTTTTCAAATCTTGGAGATTATATCTAGATATTTTTAGCATTCTCTTTGGCAACAATACCAAACCGTGTTGAGCTACAAAATTATAGCAATAGAGTGTTGAACTCCATAGCTCACTTTAATTATCAACCATGATGTCACACAAACTTTAAAGGTGTTGTATATTGTATGTACAAAGCTACAAAGATATAATTCACTTGATAAATGAGGTATTCTAAAGTCCTACATGTCTTAATTTACAATGTTGTAGAAAATTAAGTAACCAACTATGAGTTGTTGGAAAGAATATACCTTAGCTCCATTCAACATATTAAAGGAATTATTCCTATTGTCATATCTTCATACAATTTTCTAAAAGTCAAATGGTATCTATACCATTACCTAATGAAATGAAGTCTAATGTAGGTGAAGATAGTTGGGTTGCTCTCTATACATTCACAAGGTGAAATTGAATAGTGCAGTAATGATCATAGTCATAAAGAATTACAAGACTCATGACCATATAGTGGATTATGGTAGTTAAAAGTAATGTAAACAAAATAGAAAATTAGATTACATACTGCTATACTAAACAAGAATTTGATAATGCTGAAATGAATAGAAACACGGATAAACTAAATAGAAATGCAGGTAAAATAAATGAATAGATAATGCAAGTAAACTAACTAAACAAAAATGCAAGTTAACCAAGCAGGGTTCATTATGATCTCTCCTTGAATGGGCCCTATCGAAGGGAGTTCTAGAGCCTTGTCAAGGAATCTTAAAACTAAACTAAACTAAAAAATTTATTCAACAATCTACATAAATTACATAGATAGTGACATTAATGAAACTTTATTCTTAGCTAAGCAAGTTGAACTAGATTTATAAAATTCAAAAGTAAAAAGTATTAGGAACCCTAACTCTTCCATCCTGAGCCATATAAATAGTGAGGTACCTTGGATTCCTTGCAAGAAGAACTCTAAGCAACTCTATCAATAAGTTCCCTAATTCCTAGGAAGTTGTCTACCTAGTTCCCTCCAAATCAAGTATAGATGAGCTTGGCTAGGTGTTAGTAACATTTCTTGTTCGGGGCACAAGAATATTCAAGTCTGCAAGTTGCATGAGAAGTGCCCGAGCGCAACACGGAAAAATCTCATTTCAGGCTTCCAAGCAAGTAAGCGGGCAAGATTATATCGTCAACGATCCAGATTCATCCATAGGAGCAAATCGACGGTCAGCGAGAAATCGCGGATAGCGGAGTTGCGCTGAGATTAGCGCAAATAGATCACGCCCATATTGTATGCAGGGAAGGATAGTAGCCGTCCATCCACAGGACGTGTGGCGCGAGATCTAGTCGTGTCAGTGATTCGACATTCAGGAGTTCAAGGGGTGAGGGTTCTATGTTGTTCTACATCTCGAAACCCCGAACCTCGAAGCACCGAAAGTGCCTAGACATGGGCCCAAAGTATCACAAAGAAACCTTAGCCATCCATCCACAGGAGACACCTGGCACATGATTAGGCTCCTCATTGTTTTGCCCATCGTGATTTCAAGGCACAAGGAGTAGCTCTATCATATTCCTGATACGCGAGGTGCCGGGAGTGTCCAAAACTTGGGCCCACAGCATCACCGAGTGGGTTCGGGACCGTCATATCTAAGAGGATGCATGGCACCCAATTAAGCCATCTCAGCATTTCACTCATCGCAATTGTGATAAGCAAGGATTAACTCCTTCCTATTCACGAATGCCGAAAGTTCCTTTGAGAGTAAGCGCAGGGTCACGGCCCGTGATCACCGAAAAATAAAAGAGCTATGCAAGAGGGGCCAAAGGTGTTAGGTTTCATTCATAGAGAGGCCCATCATGATCTCTAGGTGCCATCAGATCTGATCTCAATCTTGTTTCTTGCTTGGAGTAAATGAAGGCGAGAGGGGGTCGTTGAAACCTCTCCTCGTTCACTAAGTGTAAGGTATGGAGGGTCCGAAAAGCGGTCTGATCGAGAGGGTCCTGTGTACCATTTTTTCCAAAGAATCCATGCTGAGTCCTCGACTAGCCAGAGGAGGTCTACACATGTTAACTCGGCTCTTAATGGCTCAGCTATTCCCCTTACAGGAGCCACGCGCAGTTAAGGTGGCGTCTGACAAAGAATACCCGTCCGAATTCGGCTGAAGGGACACCAAGCCTTGGATGACTGGGCACACCTCTGTGAGGCAAATTTTTCTGAGTATATAGACTCAGTCTTTGTATTTTGTAATCTATCGATGGTAGAGCAAAGCTCCCAATTGTAAAGTTTTAACAGACACTCTAGTTCTCTGGTTATGCATCTGTATGCAAGATTTCTTGTTTAATGACAGATAGACTTCTCACTCCATCTAGTTTTCATCTCATACTGAGAGAGTTCATGATCGACTGATTCGTGCGAATGATTGCAATCATGTTATGATAAAGGATTTATCGTTGCATTGTTGTATTCTCCAGTTTTCTTCATTCAAATGTAAGAATATATTGCGTTTAGATGTTTTCCCCTATAGTCTGTTAGAAACCCGACGTTTACAACAGACCTTTGCTTTTCTCTTATACAAGTCTTCCCCCTACTCACCCTTACTAAAACTTACTGTCTGAATTTTATCTAAGACCTTACTTGCCCATGCATGCCTGGCCTGGTTTCAGAGTTAGAACCACATCATTTTGAGTTAACTTCCATTCGATCACCCCATTAAACAAATCGTGACATAAACTGATGGGTTTCGGGCTCTTCTCCTGCTATAATCCAGGGGTGACTTTTGACGCTAACATTTCTGGTGCCATTGTCGGGGACGAAGTTGAAAATTTTCCCCGGGATTGAACGACATTGACCCTCTGATTCTGAAGGTGCATCAGGTATCAGAGCCTTTGAAGATTGCTACTATGCACCTGGCGAATCCATTGTGGTGAATCCACTGGGGCAAACCTGCTATATTAATTGTGGCTTTTAGAGGCATACACACGTGGTCTCATCCACAACTGCCTTTGGCTACACCTGAAACTGATCTGGAGGTGGTTCTCAGAAAAGAAAAGGCCTCTAAAGAATAAGCTTCCACTGTCGAACTAGGTAATCTGCCATCTCATTCTGTAGGGACTCCATTTTCACCTCCTCAGTTTCTTAACCGACCTCCTTCCGAGGTGTCCCTTTTCCTGAATTGCAGGAGTGTTCCTGCTGAGTTTTCCCCTCTTGGCCTGGCATTGGAGGGAGAAACCCTTGTCACTCCCCTCTCCTTTGAAGCTGCACTTTGGCGTAGACCCAAGACCGCTGAAGATTTCCCCACTCCTATATTTACCACTCCTCCTCTTGTTACTGTTACCACTCCTTCACAATGAGGAGCATCTACTGAATTGAGCCCGTTAGCCTTCTCCTTAAATCCCCTTTTGTTTCCCATCCCACTCCGAGACTCATTCCTAGTAGCCCCTTCGCGAGCTCCTTCTCCTCCAAGTTCTCCTCTACCTAATATTCCTATGGCTGGTGCTAATCCCCCTCTAAATAGGATGGACACCATAGTTTCTTCCAGATATGCTCCCTTAATCCTACCTCATCCTATGAATCCTCTCCCTGCTGGAGATTACTTGAAATACATGCCCAAGTTCACTGGGGAAGGGGACATAACTGCAGAAGAGCACCTGGCTGCTTTCTACAGTTATGCAGACAAACTGAACATTGAAAATGAAGATGTCTGGATGAGAGTCTTTGTCCAGAGCCTGGATGGCGAGGTGAGGAAATGGTTTAGAGGATTGGCCCCTGGATCTATTGCTAGGATCGAAGCTCTGGATAGTGCTTTCCTGATACAGTGGGGAGATAAGAAGGATTTTATGTATTATATGATAGAGTTCAGGTCTCTGAGGAATATGGAAGGAGAGTTTGTCTCTGACTTCTCCAAAAGATTCAATAAGATGTATAATAAGATTCCTGCCGAAATAAAGCCCTCAAAAGCCTCGGCCAAGATTTCTTATGCTAGTGCATTTGGTCCCAATTTCTATCTTTTATTGAGAGAAAGAAGAGCCACCTCCTTAGCTCAAATGCAGGATGCATCCATAGAGGTGGAATAAAATGTGTTAGCAGCTGATAGACTGAGGAACAAGGCCAACGTAGACAAGAGAAAGGGAAGATCTGAAGCCTCAACTTCTAGCCCATCGATGCCCCACCCTCAAGTGGATGAACTGACCAAGATGGTGAAGTATCTGTCTACAGAGATGGAGAGAATGAAGGTGGAAGGGAGGCAATCATACAAGGGCCTTCAAAACGCCGAAAACAAAGGAGGTTTCAGGAGGCCAAACAATGTTTTTTCCCCGACTATGCAAAGAGAGAGGGGAAGAGTCAGAGAAGACCAGAAAATTCAGGCCCCTTTTCAAAACAATTTTATGGCCGAGGGAGAAGAAGGGGAAATAGGTGAGCTTGATCCTGAAATCCATTTCTTCAGAGACACTCCTCCTTTTCCTCACTTGAATCAATCAGCATATGAGGAGTCTCTCATGGACAATCAGCTAAATGAACTGAGCAAGGAAAACAAGGCTAGTGGTAGCCAAGGCAGGTATGATCTGAGGTCTAAAAAAAAGATAGTAGCACCTGATGTTCCTGAACAGTCCACTAGAATAGAGACACCTGCTAATGAAGTAGCAGATAGTCACATAGGTAAGAAGATCCGACCCCTCTCTCCCATAGTCCAGAGTCAGGTTCCCGAAATAAGAGAAATTCTGAAGCTTACATCTTCTTTTAATTTTGAGCATGAAATCCAAAAGATCAGGATCCTTGTGCCCCTAACCGAATTGATTAAACATGAAGGGTTCAAGAAACGCTTCTCTGATATTTTACAGTCTGAGGTCTCATTCCTTCCCACAGACTCCATCAATTTGCAAGATGAAAAGCCTGCAATTATTCTAGGACCTATGGTAGAAGACAGGAATGACTCATCCCCTCCCTTCTACACTTCCTTGAACATACATGACAAGGTACTGCACAATTGCTTGATGGATTCAGGGGCTTCTCACAACCTCATGCCCAAAACTGTCATGGAATAATTAGGACTAGAAGTCACCATAGCCTATCATGACCTCTATTCCTTTGACTCTAGAAAAGTTCAATGTCTAGGAGTTATCAAAGACCTGGTCGTGACCTTGTTTCAGTTGCCCATGAAAAGTGTGGTCATGGATATTGTAGTGGCTGATGTTCCCCCCAATTTTGATATGTTGTTATCAAGATCTTGGATAAAAATACTGGGGGGGGAATTTTCAGATGGACCTCACATATGCTACTATCCCAGTATTTGGAGGAGAACATAGGAGGCTATATAGGGAAGCCCAGTTGGCCTATATAATCAATGATGAAGCCAATCCCACCAACCATCCCATTTTTTCCTTGGACACTGATTTAGGTTCTAGTTTATTAAAACTCACACATGCTCCCGAGCCTCCTCTTAAACTCAGAGGGAATCCCACCACTCCTCATGAATTTCCTCCCTCCATCACCCCTGTCTGGAATTTTTTTTTTTATGGAGCCTGTTCTAGGGAAGGTGCTGGTGCTGGGGTGTTTTTTGTGTCACCATCTCAGGAGACCATTTCCCTATCATATAGGCTGGAATTTGAAACCACCAACAATGTGACAGAGTATGAAGCTCTTGTTCTGGGTATGAGGGCTGCAAAAGAAATGGGAATTAAAGAGATAGCAATATTTGGAGATGTTGAGTTGATTATCCAGCAAGTTAGAAATGCCTACCGTGCTAATAATCCCCGGCTCAAAAATTACAAAAATGAGGTATGGGACCTCATTGATAGTTTCTTCTTGGCTTTCAACATTTCTTTCATTCCGAGGGGGGAAAATACTTCAGCCGATTCTTTAGCTGTCTCAGCTCGTTTGCTCAAAGTTCCTCTGCCACCTATGGTCAAATCTGATGTTGAAATAAAATATAGGCCCTCTGTACCGGACAATGTCAAGCATTGGAAGGTATTCGAAGATAATCTGGAAATCGAAAAATTTATCCAATCTGTTGATGAATTTTCTATGTTGCACATTGATCAGGACCTTGACACGGAAGGTGACCCTCACCCTGAGGTGTTTTTGAATAAAATTTCTAACCACCATATTATTCATCTACCTAGCAATCACATTCCGAGGGGACTAATTCCTTTAGAAAGATTGTTCGATGGGAATGATGCGGAAGTAAAGGGTAGGGTTTTAGATGAAGATGCTGACAAGACCGAGTGCAACATTAGCACACTGGAGGAGCCTAAGTTTGTCAAGCTGTCAAGGAGTTTAACCACAGAACAGAGGGCCAAATATACTGAGTTGTTGAGATAATTTGTTGATGTGTTTGCATGGACCTACGAAGACCTCAAGACGTATGACACATCCGCCATTGAACACAAGATCCCACTGAAGGAAGGGGCTAAACCATTCAGGCAGAAGCTAAGATAGATAAATCCCATGTTGCTGCCTGTCGCGGAGAAAGAAGTGAAGAAGTTGTTATAAGCCCAGATCATCGTCCCCTTGAGATATTCCGAATGGGTGGCCAATTTGTTTCCGGTAAGGAAGAAAAGTGGAGAAATCAGGATTTGTGTTGATTTCAGGAACCTGAATAGAAGCTCAAAGAAAGACAACTATCCCCTACCCAACATGGAACACATATTGCAGAAGGTAACCAGTGCTTCTAGGATTTCCATGATCGATGGTTTTTCTGGCTATAATCAGATATCGGTCATGCCTGAGGACAGATAAAAAACATCCTTCACCACTCCTTGGGGCACATTCATGTATGCCAAAATTCCTTTTGGGTTGATGAATGCAGGAGCCACATTTCAGCGAGCCATGGACATAGCTTTTATCGAGGAGAAAAATAAGTTTGTGGTAATCTATCTGGATGACATCACAGTCTTCTCGAAGTCAGATAAAGAGAATTGTTGTCACTTGAGGAAATTTTTCTTGAAGTGTCGAAGGTTTGGCCTTTCCCTAAACCCCAAGAAGTCTTTGTTTGCTATGGAGGAGGGGAAGCTATTAGGCCATATAGTATCAGCAGAAGGAGTGAGGATTGATCCTAGCAGAGTAGAGGCAATTCGGACCCTGTCACTTCCCAGATCTAAGAAGGAAGTTCAGGCCTTTATGGGAAAGATTAATTTTCTAAGGAGATTCATCTCGAATTTTGTTGAGCTGGTGAAACACATCACAACCATTCTCAAGAAGGGAAACGAAGTAAAATGGACTGCCGAACCCAGGGAATATTTTTTCCAAATAAAAAGAGCATTGACTGAGGCACTTGTGATGATCAGTCCTGACTATTCCAAAGATTTCCTAATATTCTCTTTCGATTCTTTTGATACAGTAGCAGTGGTCTTGTTGTAGAAAAATGAGGAAGGGAGAGAACAACCCATCGCCTTCTTCAGAAAGGCATTAAGAGATGTAGAGCTCATGTATGAAATCATGGAGAAATAGGCCTATGCCTTAGTGAAATCTCTCAAATCTTTCAGAGTCTATGTCTTGCACTCAAAAGTGACCGCATACATTCCTTCAGCCTCTGTGAAGGACATCCTTGTGCAGCCCGACATTGACGGGAAGAGAAGTAAATGGATATCCAAGATCCTATAATTTGACTTGGAAATAAGGCCTACCAAATTGATCAAAGGTCAAGGCTTAGCCAAGTTGTTGGTTGAAGCTAATCGCAAAGCTGTGAGGGTGGATTTCATCAATGCACGTTCAGAAAATCAGCAAAATCAGTTGTCCAACATAGACCCTCAAACAGAACCCTTGTTGGCTCAATGTCCTTGGTATAAGGATGTCATATATTTTCTGCAGGAGTTGCAGCCCCCAGATGGCCTGCAAAGAAACAAAGAAAGAGCTCTGAAGCTCAAGGCAGTCAGGTACTACCTTATTGATCAAATTTTATACTGGAAAGACCCCCTAGGGGTGCTTTTAAAATGCATGGATCCACGATAGGCCGATAGGATCATGGTCGAATTTCACAGTGACCTATGTGGAGGGCACCATTCCTGGAAGACCATAGCCCAAAAAATTCTCAGAGCTAGGTACTACTGGCCCACCTTGTTTTCTAATGTCCATAGAGGAGTTAGAGCCTATGTCCCATGCCAAAGATTTTCAGGAAAGAAACATCTCAAGTCCCTGCCTTTAAAGCATGTAGTTGTTTCGGGACCTTTCCAACAATGGGGCCTAGACTTTATCAGAGAAATCCACCCTGCTTCCAGCGGGCATCACCAATGGATCCTGACTGCCACATATTTCTTTACTAAGTGGATTGAAGCTATCCCCACCAGGAGTGCTTCCCACAAGGTAATCATTGGATTCCTGGAAGACCTCATCGTAAGGTTCAGCTGCCCAAGAAAGATTGTTACTGATAATGCAGCCTCTTTTAAGGCTGAGCCGTTAGTCAAGTTCTGTGAACAATTTGGGATCAAACTAATTCACTCCACCCCATATTATCCCCAAGGAAATGGTTTAGCAGAATCCTCCAACAAAATCCGGATAAGGATCATCAAAAGATTATTGGAGGACAACAAAAGGGCTTGGAACTCGAAGCTGAAATTCACTCTATGGGCCGATTGGGTGACCACAAAGAGATCTATAGGCATCTCCCCTTTCCAGTTGGTTTACGGAGAAGAAGTTGTCTTCCCTTCTCAGCTGGCCATTCCCGTAGTGAAATTCTTCTAGGATTATCAAGAAGAGCCCAATGACATGATCATAAGGATTCATCAACTAGTAGAAGTCCAGCAGGCTAGAGAGCAAGTAATGATTCGAATTTAGGACCATCAACAGATGACCAAGTAGGTATTTGATAAGAAGGCCAAGAAGGAGGGGTTCTAGATAGGAGACCTGGTGCTGAAATGGGATGCTCCTAAGCAGGACAAGGGCAAGCACGAAAAATTTGAATCCCTATGGATCGGGCCCTTCAAAATATTTGAGATTTTCTCAAATAACACATACAGGTTGCAATATTTGGAGGGTGATGAAGTTTTTAGCAGCCCAGTAAATGGGCATTTTCTTAAAAAATGTTTTGTCTGAGCCTTCGGTGGCTCCTGTGTTTTGTAATTATTGTCCTTTTAGTTCTTTGTTTTTATTTTTATTGTTTCGACTTAGTAAATGACTGCATAGCCCAACAACAAAGAGCTGGAACTGCAAAATGAGTCCTTAGAGAATCACAGGGATGACTCTATCCCCCATGGAGCCTAATGTTAGTAACATTTCTTGTCCGGGGCACAAGAATATTAAGGTCTGCAAGTTGCATGAGAAGCGCCTGAGCGCAATGTGGAAAAATCTCATTTTAGGCTTCCAAGCAAGTAAGCGGGTGAGATTATATCGTCGACGGTCCAGATTCATCCATAGGAGCAGATCGACGGTCGGCGAGAAATCGCAGATAGCAGAGTTGCACTGAGATTAACGCAAATAGATCGCACCCATATTGTATGCAAGGAAGGATAGTAGCCGTCCATCCACAGGACGCATGGCGCAAGATCTAGTTCTGTCGGCGATTCAACATTCGGGAGTTCAAGGGGTGAGGGTTCTATGTTGTTCTACATATCGAAACCCTGAACCCTGAAGCGCTGAAAGCACCTAGAGACGGGCCCAAAGTATCACGAAGCAACCTCAATCGTCCATCACCAGGAGACACCTGGCACATGATTAGGCTCCTTGTTTTTTCGCCCATTGTGATTTCAAGGTGCAAGGAGCAGCTCCGTCATATTCCCGATACGCGAGGTGTCGGGAGTGTCCAAAACTCGGGCCCACAGCATCACTGAGTGGGTTCGGGACCGTCAGATCTAAGAGGACGCATGGCACCCAATTAAGCGATCTCGACATTTCACTCATCGCGATTGTGATAAGTGAGGATTAACTCCTTCCTATTCACGAATGTCGAAATCACCTTTGAGAGTAAGCGCAGGTTCATAGCCCGTGATCACCGAAAAATAAAAGAGCTATGCAAGAGGGGCCAAAGGTGTCAGGTTTCAGTCATAGAGAGGCCCATCACAATCTCCAGGTGCCATTAGATTCGATCTCGATCCTGTTTCTTTCTTGGATTAAATGAAGGCGAGAGGGGGTGGTTGAAATCTCTCCTCGTTCATTAAGTGTAAGGTATGGAGGGTCTGGCAAGTGGTCTGATTGAGAGGGTCATGTGTACCATTTTTTCCAAATAAGCCATGTTGAGTCCTTGAATAGCCAGAGGAGGTCTGCACACGCTAACTCAACTCTTAATGGCTCAGCTACTCCCCTTACAGGAGCCACGCACAGTTAAGGTGGCGTCTGACAAAGAATATCCGTCCGAATTTGGCTGAAGGGACACCAAGCCTTGGATGACTGGGCACACCTCTGTGAGGCGAATTTTTCTGAGTATATAGACTCAGTCTTTGTATTTTGTAATCTATCGATGGTAGAGAAAAGCTCCCGATTGTAAAGTTTTAACAGACACTCTAGTTCTCTGGTTATGCATCTGTATGTAAGATTTCTTGTTTAATGACAGATAGTCTTCTCACTCCATCTAGTTTTTATCTCATACTGAGAGAGTTCGTGATCGACTGATTCATGTGAATGATTGCAATCATGTTATTATAAAGGATTTATCATTGCATTGTTGTATTCTCTAGTTTTCTGCATTCGAATGTAAGAAGATCTTGCGTTTAAATGGTTTCCCCTACAGTCTGTTAGAAACCTGACGTTTACAATAGACCTTTGCTTTTCTCTTATACAAGTCTTCCCCCTACTCACCCTTACTACAACTTATTGTCTGAAGTTTATCTAAGACCTTACTTGCCCATGCATTCCTGGCCTAGTTTCAGAGTTAGAACCACATCGTTTTGAGTTAACTTCCATTCGATCACCCCATTAAACAAATCGTGACATAAACTTATGGGTGTCGGGCTCTGCTCCTGCTGCAATCCAGGGGTGACTTCTGACGCTAACACTAGGGATTATTTCTTGTCTCCTCTATCTAGATTTGATCTCAAATACAATTGGGATTTGGGATTCAAATTCCCCATGTATTTAGTGGTTGTATTTTGAGTTGGATAAATTTATTAGTCACCCTCGTGCATTGAAGTAACATGCTCCCATAATGTACTCTCTCTGTTAATTGTTAATTCTTGATTATAATGCATTTTAGTTTTAGAGGTGGAGTAGTTGTCACATAAGGATCAAGTCTCTTCATGGTGTGAAATACATGGGATTAGTGCCCAGATACATAAATCAAACTTTGTTGTGACCTTATGTTTCCAATCAATGTTAATGCATACTATTCCAATCAACACAATAGATTCAAATAAAAATCTAAACCATGCATTGATCATATTCTTCTTGAAATTAAGTCAATCACATTATGTTAAATATCACATGTCAAACAATATCTAAGTTGGTCATTCAAGTAAGATATTCCAAATGTATCGGATCTTTAAGACTAATTGGTATTGATTATAACGAAAATACATATAGAAATGATGAGCAACATATGACAAACATGGGGTTCATCGGTGTTCCGAATAAGTGGCATATTGTCCTCTATGTGAATTTTGTTCCACTATAATACACCTCCCCCCTCTATCCCTCTCCACCTTTCATACTTTCTCTCATTGGAGCACCTTTTAATTGTCATTCTTCATATTTTCTCCAAGTTGGGGAGGATGAACATGTCAATATTAGTTTCACTATTAATCAGTGTGCTCACCAACTATTAGTGATTGCAATACCTCAATTATCCTCTGATATCAATGAGATATGAGGTTTATAATGTGATGGAAGAGTAGTGTGATCTTAACTTCACATTGTGAATCCTTTAAATAAGTTTAGTGTCATTTCATTCACATTTAGAAACTTAAATGTGGTTCTTACGCTTAAGGAATGAAAATAGTAGACAATCTCAAATTAATTTGATATTAAACTCCTATTATTTTCTATAATATTAAAATTATTGTGAGCAACATGATCAACTTCCCATTTTGTGTTGTTATTGTTAAAATTTTAGAAGTTACATTTATCTTATTTAACATTCATTAGCAATTGCATGTAATAGGATGACTGAAAGATAAACAATCATAGAACAAAAGATATATCTTGGGAAACCCTTGTGTAACATACCCAACCACCCACAGGCCGGGGTACGCTACCTTCAAGCCCGCCCCTGGACTTCTTTCTCTTACCGATACCTTTTTAAAATTTAAGGATGCATAAAAGAAAAGACTTTAACTAAATGCACAATAGTAGTCAGCAAGCATGCATAGTCTAAAGATTCAATTAAACGATAATTAAATATATAGTGGAAATACATTCATATACATGTAAATGATACCATAATAGAGAGCACTTATATTTATGAAAGATGACACCAACTGGATGCAGACCAAGGACGTTCCACCCAACCGTAGACACTACTGTTCCAAAAATCAACAACAACATCACACCCAAGCTAGGGCTATGAATCCACAAGGATGGTTCTAGAGTGTTAATTGGCTTCCCACACCAGTCATCACCCAAGCTCTCATAGGCTTCCCAACTCTCACAGCAATCCAAGTACCCAGCTCTCTTCTACCCATCTTGCACCACCCGAGAGAACGAACCTCCACCACTATCTGCCACATAGTCCCTCAGGCAGTCCTTCTCCTTATCTGGGCTCCAACGCAACTGGTCCAAAATCTCAATGTTGGAACTCTCAAGACTCATAGTTGTGAGAAACGTTGGATATAGGCCAACACATCTCATACATGCAGGCCTCAAGTCACATCTGGATCACACCATCGACCACTACAACCCACCATACCATGGCTAATTATTCAGCAGTTCGGTTCCCTTTCCCAAGCCAAGACATGGATGAGGATGGATCAATGAATGGGTAAGTGGGTGCATGAAAGTGCGTGAGGTAAATGAATGAATGTATGGGAAATCAATGAACAAGCCATCATTCCAAACCCCCCATCAGACCAGAGGTAGGTTTAAGTAACTTCGTGGGGAATCAAGAACCTCCTGGCCTTCCCCAAGAAGCTCATGTAATCGATCCCCTCCCTTAGACAAAAAGGGGTAATTAAAATAGGAATAAACACTCTACCCCTCAAGGCCCCTCTCTTGTGGAATCATAGCCCCCTATAAATCTAGTCCTTGTCTGTCTAGCAGCCAGCGATGTATTTATTATTAATAATGATAAAAAAATATTACATGTCTTGGGAACACTGGCCTTTTAATAATTGTTTGGGAACTCTGACCTCTCAGCATTTTAACAATACATTATTTAAAATGGGAGTTCAAAACCTAGGGTGTTACATCCCCTCCCCCTTATTTTGGCATTGTCCTTAGTGCATATACAAAATAGAGATCAAAATCTCAAATTTATTCAAAAATTTGTGGGTACTCTGCCCGCATGGCATCTTCATGCTCCCAGGTAGCATATTCAGGACCATGGTAGTTCCACTGAACTTTTACCAGCTCTATAACTCGATTTCAGAGAATTTTGACTTTTCTGTCCAATACCCGCATTGGTTGAACCTGAAAATCTCCCTCTATCTCTACCTGAATCAGATGCCAATCAATAACATGGTTAGGATAATGTACATATTTCTTTAGTAAAGATACATGAAATACATTGTGCACATTCATGGAAGTAGGCAATGCAAGCATGTATGCAACTGGCCCTATTCTTTCCAATATTTCAAATGGACCACAGAATCTGGCTGCCAACTTTGTACAACTACCCAATTTCAAATAGTTTTTCTTGGGCTTCAATTTCAAAAGTACATTCTCCCCTACTTTAAATTCTCTAGTTGTCCTGTTATTTTCTGCATAAACTTTATGTCTATCATGAGTTGCCTTTAAATTCTTCTTGATCTTGACCACCTGGTCTTCCATGTCCTTGAGCAACTCCAGCCCAAGTACCACTCTATCTGTTGGGTTGTCTCGGCTTACTGGAGTGTTTCATTTCCTATCATACAAGGCTTAAAATGGGCTCATTATCAATGAATCTTGATACCCATTATTATATACAAAATCAACCAAGTGTAAGTAATCTTCCCACTTAGATGGCTTATCCATCACATACATTCTCAGCATGTCTTCAATTATTCGATTGACTCTCTATGTTTTCCCATATTTCTGGGGATGATATGTTGTGTTAAAGTTTAGATTTGTGCCAAATACTTTAAACAATCCCCTCCAGAAATTGGAGGTAAACTTTGTATCTTTGTCTGAAACGATTGTCCTAGGTATCCCATGCAACCTATTAGCGACATTTCTTGTAAGGGGGGATAAAATGCGAAGGAGTGGGTAAAAAACCCACTTACCCTAAGTTCAGGATGAAAAAGGCGCCTGTGGTTAAGTGGCAAGCAAATATGGATGATAGGGACCCGCGCGGCTAGATCAACGGCGCACATCGTATTCCAGAGCCCCCTCACCTTTCTACCTTTAAGCGGAGGGGGGGGTCCGGAATCGGGGGAACACTTCTTCAATGGCTGCGATCAGAGCGCCTGGATCAATGACACACAAAGC
>ML784358.1:35271-57673 GCA_009831015.1 Picea engelmannii
TTGAAAATCGGGGGTGCACTTCTTCAACGACTGTGATCAGAGCACCCGGATCAACGACGCACAGGTGATCCAGATCTCCTTTGCATATCTGTCTTTAATCAACATGGGTCCCTCCCCCATTGTGTCACCTCTCGAGCCGCCACTCCCCTGCAGCCCATCTTCCACTTCACTTCATAGCATGGACCTTCCGCAGTCCATCGTCCTCCTTCCAGCTGCTATGTGTCCTCCTCTCTCCACGTCACCTGTCCACACATCCTTGTGGCACACCTTTTCCTTTTTTCTCATTTTCGCCTGACACCTCATGCCAGGTGTTCTTCACCTCCCAACTCGCCTGTCCTCCTCCTTCAGTCCTGCCGCCTTATGACTTCCCCATCATCTCCCTACGGTTTTGTGCCTCATCATAAGAGCGCTTTATCCCTCCCCTTCCGGCTATGTATGGTCGTCTCTACTCCTAATCCACTCAATCCTGTGCTCCGTGTCTCCTCTGCCCATCCACCACTCCCATTATGTGCTCAGCCTTCACGTTGGCCTCCACGTCTATTCATAAGGTCGTTCATCTAATCCAAATGGCAGCACGAGGGGCCTTCCATGTCCCAAAGGTGCCGAGTTGGTTGGGTCGTTCTCAATTCCAAGGAAGCAGTTATTAAGGTAGTTGGTGGTGGTTAGATATCATCTCCACCATAAAGGGAAAGTCCAACGATGAATTAAAAGAATGTCGATTCACCCACGGGACTGTCAGGAGTTTGATTGCGTCTACCATAGGTGCACGATCATTTAGAGACTGCAGGTGCAGATTGTCAAAAGCCATGAAGACACAATGTTTTTAATGCAATGTCTTGATTTTGTTGTTGTTGTTGTTTCGAGTATATGTAGTCATTTTCGCCATTTTTGTAGGTATCGATGGTTGAACGAGGCTCCCAGTAGTAAAGCTTTAATAAAGCATTGTTATTCTGGTTATGCATGGACTCTTGAGACTTCTTGCCTTATGAATGTCAGTTTCCTTTACGTATTTGTTTACATTGTGTTAGAGCAGCTTGGAATTGGAGAATCCAGTCGAGTTGTAACTATTATAGGATGATGTAGAATTGGATCATTGTAATAGTCGCATTGTCTCTAATCGGTCCTTGTGATTTTCCTAATGCTGAATGACTTGGAATTGGAGAATCCAATCAAGTCCCCCTTTTAGTTTCTTAAGACCCTGAACCAAGAGGATCTTGCATTCAGAGTCTTTCTTCCACAAACTATTGAAAGCTTGTTGCCCAAAGTAGTTTGTTCACTCTTCTTATCAAGTCTTCCAACTGTTCATCTTTTAATCAACCCACTGTCTGAAGTTAGATCAAGACCTCCTTTGTTACTTACATACCAGACCCAGTCCATGAGTTAGAGTGATATCTCCCCGAGTCTCTACCCATTTGATCACCCATAAAAAAAAAACTATCGTGACATAAAACTGATGGGCGTCGGGCTCTACTCCTGCAAGCAATCCAGGAGTGACTCGAGTCGCCAACATTTCTGGCACCATTGCTGGGGACGAAGTTGAAAATCTTCCCTGGGATTGAATGACATTGAGATTCTGATTCTGAAGGTGCATCAGGCATCAGAGCCCTTGAAGATTTCTACCGTGCACCTGGTGACTCCATTGTGATGACTTCATTAGGGAGAACCTGTTGGGTTAGTTGTGGCTTCCAGCGGTAGACACATGCGGTCCCATCCACAGCTGCCTCTGGTTACGCCTGAAGAAGATCTGGAGATGATTTTCAGGAAAGGGAAGGCCCCTCAAGGAGAAATCTTCACTGTTGAACCAGGTATTTCTCCACCTCCTTCCGTTAGAACTCCATTTTCTTATTCCCATCTTCCCAACCAGCCTTTTTCTAAGGTTTCCCGTTTTCTGAATTTCAGGAGTGTTCCTGTTGAGTTTTCCCCTCCTGGTCCAACATCAAAAGGAGAGATCCTTGTCACTCCCCCCTCCGTCAGAGCGGTGCCCCGGCGTAGACCTCGGGCCTCAAAAGGTTTCACCACCCCTCCTCTTGTTACTATTACTGCACAGAGAGAGGCATCTACTCATTTAGATCCCTTAGCTCTCTCCCTATTTTCCCCTGTTTGCACTCCTCCTCTAATTTCTCCTCCACCGAATATTCCCATGGAAGGAGTAAATCCCCCTATGACCATAATGGAGTCTATTATAGCTGCTAGGTATGCCCCCCTTGTGTTACCTCATCCTCTCAATGCCCTCCCAGCAGATGGTTACCTCAAGCAGCTGCCCAAGTTTACAGGTGAGGGGGACATAACTACAGAAGAACACCTAGAAGCCTTTTATAGTTTCACAGATGATAATGTCATCATGCATGCAGACGTATGGATGAGGATTTTTGTCCATAGTCTCCAAGGCAAGGCTAGAAAGTGGTTTAAGGCCCTACCTCCTGGATCAATTGATGGGATCGAAGCTTTAGATAATTCCTTTTTGAGATAGTGGGGAGATAAAAAAATACTTCATGTATTACATGACAAAGTTTGGGTCTTTGAAGAGAAAGGAAGGAGAATGTCTCTGACTTCTCTAAGAGATTCAATAAAATGTATAATAAAATCCCCGCTGAGATAAATCCCTCAGAAGCCTCGGCTAATATCACTTATGCTAGCGCTTTTGATCCTGATTTTTGCCTACTACTGAGGGAAATAAGAGCCACTAGTCTGGCTCACATGCAGGATGCAGCCGTGGAGGTAGAATATAACGTATTGGTTGTGGATCGACTCAGGAACGTTGTTGATAGAAACACACTCAAGAAAAGGCTTGAAACCTCCCGATCCAGTTCCTC
This sequence comes from Picea engelmannii, assembly GCA_009831015.1. Classification (NCBI taxonomy): domain Eukaryota; kingdom Viridiplantae; phylum Streptophyta; class Pinopsida; order Pinales; family Pinaceae; genus Picea; species Picea engelmannii. The sequence continues at coordinate 38,085 of ML784358.1, forward strand.
TCCCCTGCCCCATCAGACAAATGAGACAGCTAGAGTACTAAAGTCACTTTCTGCTAGAATGGAAAGGTGGGAATTAGAAGGGAAGCCCATATATAGAAATCCCCAAAATGATGATAATAGAGGTTTCAGACAACCTATTAACAATGTGCCTTAGGTTTTCCCAAGGGAGAAAAAGGGAAAAGACAGAGAAGATCAAAGAATTCAAACCCCCCTCCAAAATAACCTAGTTGATCATGAGGAAAGAGAGGACATAGTCGAGTTCGACCCTGAAATTCACTGTGTTGAAGAAGATCCTCCTTTTCCCCATTTGACTCAGTCTACATATGAAGAATCCCTGATGAGCATTCAAATCCATGAGTTGGGTAAAGGAGAAAGGGTCGGTCACACCTCTAACAGATACAATCTCAGGTCAAGAAAGAAGGAAGGAGACTTTGACAGCCAAGACCAGCCCCTCATAGTAGAAAGGCCTACTTAATCTGCAGCAACCATTACTAAAGAAAAGAAATCTCACAGTGCTTCGTCAACAACCAAAGAACCTGTCTTAGAGGTAAGGAAGCTCCTAAGACTATTTCCTCTTTTAATTTTGAGCATGAAATTCAAAATATCGGGATTCTCGTCCCCCTCTCAGAGTTAGTAAAAAATGAAGACTTCAAAAGGTCCCTCTCCAAGTTGCTACAATCTGAGTCCTCCCAACCTCCCTCTGACTTAATAAACCTTCAATAAGAGAAAAACCAGTTGTCATCCTAGGTCCCATGGTAGAAGATAGATATGATTCATCCCCTCCCTTCTACACCTCCCTGAACATACATGATAAAGTGTTGCATAATTGCCTCATGGATTCAGGAGCTTCCCATAACCTTATGCCCAAGGTAGTCATGGAAGAGCTGGGTCTGGAAGTGACAAAGGCCTATCACGACTTGTACTCTTTTGATTCAAGGAGGGTGCAATGTCTTGGACTCTTTATTCCAACTGCCCATGAAGAGTGTGGTCATGGACATTGTGGTAGCTGATGTTCCCCCCAAGTTTGGCATGTTGTTGTCTAGGTCTTGGATTAAAAGACTTGGAGGAATGTTATAGATGGATCTCACATATGCCACCATTCCAGTCTTTGGAGGGGAACACAAGAGGTTGTACAGAGAAGCCCAGCTAGCCTATATTGTTAGTGATGAAGCAAACCCCACTAATCACCCCATCTTTACACTTGACACTAAGCTAGGGTCTAGTTTGTTGCAGATCACTAAAACCCCTGAGGTCCCTTTACAGATCATAAAGATGCCCATTCTTAATCAAGAATTTCCCCCTCCAACCACCTCTGTTTGGAAAATGTGCTTCGATGGAGCTTCCTCTAGAATAGGTGCAGGGGTTAGAGTGATTTTCATATCGCCCTGTTAAGAGACCATATTTCTGTCATACAAGCTGGAATTTGAAACCACCAACAATGTGGCAGAATATGAAGCTCTCGTTATGGGTATGAGGGCTGCAAAAGAAATGGGAATAAAGGATATGGTTGTATTCAGAGATGTAGAATTGATTATCCAATAGGTCAAGAATGTTTATCGGGCCAAGCATCCTTGGCTCAGAAGTTACAGAAATGAGGTATGGGACCTGATTGATAACTTCTTCTTAGTTTTCAACATTACTTTTGTCCCAAGGGAAGAGAATACCTCAACTGACTCCTTGGCATTCTTGTCTAGTCTGGTCAGGGTCCCTCTGCCATCGAAAATCCATGGCGAGGTCGAAATAAGATACAGGCCATCCATCTCGAACAATGTAAATCATTGGGAGGTATTCGAGGAGGATCTTGAAATCAAAAATTTTCTTCAGTCCGTCAATGAGTTTTTTGCATCACACATTGATCAGGATCTGTATCCCGAAGGTGACCGTCCCTCCGAAGTATTCTTGAATAAAATTGTTAATCACCAGATCATTCAGCTGCCTAGTAATCACATTCCAAGGGGACTAGTCCCTTTAGAGAGACTGTTCAACAAGAATGATGTAGCAGTAAAGGGTGGTGTCTCAAATAAAGATGTTGATACAGCCGAATGCAACATTGGCACACAGGAGGAGCCTAAGCTTGTCAAATTATCAAGCAACCTGACCAATGAACAGAGGGCGGAATATACTAAGTTATTAAAGGAATTAATTGATGTGTTTGCGTGGGCCTATGAAGACCTCAAGACTTATGACACATCTGTCATTGAGCACAAGATCCCTCTGAAAGAAGAGGCTAAGCCATTCAGGAAGAAGCTGAGAAAGATAAATCCCATGTTGCTACCTATCATGGAGAAAGAGGTGAAGAAATTTCTAGATGCCCAAATCATTGTCCCCTTGAGATATTCCGAATGGGTTGCCAATTTGGTCCCAGTAAGGAAGAAAAGTGGAGAAATCAGACTCTGCTTTGATTTCAGGAACCTGAACAGGAGCTCAAGGAAAGACAATTATCCCCTTCCCAACATGGAACACATATTGCAAAGGGTAATGGGTGCATCTAGGATATCCATGATTGACGGATTTTCTGGTTATAATCAGATATCATTCATGCCTGAGGATAGAGAAAAAACAACCTTAACCACTCCTTGGGGCACAGTCATGTATGCCAAAATGCCTTTTGGATTGATGAATGCAGGAGCAACATTTCAGCGAGCCATGGACATAGCCTTCATCGGGGAGAAGGACTAGTTTGTGGTAATCTATCTAGATGACATCATGGTCTTCTCCAGATCAGACAAGGATCACTGCTGCCACTTGAGGAAATTTTTTCTGAAGTGTCGGGGGTTTGGCCTATCCCTAAACTTTAAGAAGTCTTTGTTTGCTATGAAGGAGGGGAAGTTATTAGGCCATATAGTATCAGCAGAGGGAGTGAGGATTGATCCCAACAGGGTAGAAGCCATTTAGACCCTGTCACTTCCTCGGTCTAGAAAGGAAGTTCAGGCATTTTTGGGGAAGATTAACTATCTGAGGAGGTTTGTCTCGAATTTTACTGAGATGGTGAAACACATCACAGCCATGCTCAGGAAGGAAAACGAAGTTATATGGACTTCTAAATCTAGGGAATCTTTCATCTTAATAAAAAGGGCATTGATTGAGGCACCTGTGCTAATCAGTCCTGATTATTCCAAAGATTTCTTGATTTTTTCTTTTGCTTCTTGTGATACATGATACAGTAGCAGCAGTCTTGTTGCAGAAAAATGAGGAAGGGTGAGAGAAACCCATTGCCTTCTTCAACAAGGCATTGAGAGATGCAGAGGTCTGGTACGAGATCATGGAGAAGCAGGCTTATGCCTTGGTGAAGGCCCTCAAAGGTTTCAGATTCTATGTCTTACACTCAAAGGTCACCGCCTACGTTCCTTCAGCCTCTATGAAGGAAATCCTCGTACAGCCTGACATAGATGGAATAAGAGGTAAATGGATTGTCAAGATCCTGGAGTTTGATCTGGAGATTAAGCCCACCAAGTTGATAAACGGGTAGGGTTTAGCCAAGTTGCTAGTTGAATCCAATTGCAAAGCCTTGGGAATTAACTTCATCAATGAGAAAGTTGAGTCATCCAACAAGAATTTTCAGAGTGCCTTATCACTAGCAGGATGCGCCTGGTACAAGGATATCTTGTATTTTCTGTGAGAATTAAAGTCTCCTGGTGGATTGGGAAAAAGTAAGGCTAGAGATTTAAAGCTCAATGTAGTCATATATTGTCTCATTGACCAGGCCTTGTACTGGAAGGACACTCTAGGGGTATTTTTAAGATGCCTGGACCTGCAAGAAGCCCAGAAAGTTATGTTTGATTTCCATAGCGGTCTTTGCGGAGGTCATCATTTCTAGAAGACCACAACTCACAAGATCCTCCAGGCTGGGTATTACTAGCCCACTTTATTCCCTAATGTCTACAGAGAAATCAGAGCTTGCATCAAATGCCAAAGGTTCTTTGGAAAGCAGCAGCTCAAATCTCTTCCATTAAATCCTGTAGTAGTTTCAGCACCCTTTCAGCAGTGGGGATTGGACTTCATTGGAGAAATTCATCCTCCCTCAAGTGGCCAGCATAGATGGATCCTGACTGCGATAGACTATTTCACCAAGTGGATAGAATTTTTCCCCACCAGGAGCACTTCTCACAAAGTATTTATCATCTTCCTGGAGGACATCTTAGCTAGGTTTGGCTTCCCTAGCAGGATTGTCACTGACAATGCCACCTCCTTCAGTTCCGATCCTCTGGTCAAGTTCTGTGAACAATTTGAGATCTCACTGATTCACTCTACTCCTTATTATCCTCAAGGAAATGGACTGGCGGAATCTTCCAATAAAATTCTGATCAAGCTCATTAAGAAATTACTGGAAGACAATAAAAGGGCCTGGGATTCAAAGATCAAATTTGCTCTATGGGTCGACCGGGTGACAACAAAGAAGTCCTTGGGCATCTCACCTTTCCAACTTCTTTATGGAACATAGGTTGTTTTCCCTACTCAACTCGCATTGTCTGTGGTGAAATTCTTTCAAGACCTTGAAGGAGAACTTGATCATATGGTTAGAAGGATTCATCAAATAGTGAAAGTGCAGAAAACTAGGGAACAGGTCATGAACAGGGCCTATAATCATCAGCAGAAGATCAAGAAGGCTTTTGACAGGAAGAGAAGAAAGAGAGATTTCGAGCTGAGTGATCTGGTGCTCAAATGGGATGCACCCAGGCAGGAAAAGGGAAAGCACAGTAAGTTTGATGCCCTCTGTTTTGGGCCTTTCAATATCTCTGAAGTATTTTCAAACAACACTTACAGGTTGCAGGATTTGGAAGGCAAAGAAGTTTTTAATGGCCCAGTAAATGGGCATTTCTTGAAAAAATGTTTTTTGTGAGCCGTAGTCGGCTCTTTTGTTTTTGTAAATATTGTTTTCTATTTTCAGCTTAATAAATGACTCCATATCCCAACAGCAAGGCACTAAACCTACAAAAAGAGTCCTTAGAGCATCACAGGGATGACTCTATCCCCCACGGAGCCTAATGTTAGCGACATTTCTTGTAAGGGGGGATAAAATGCGAAGGAGTGGGTAAAAAACCCACTTACCCTAAGTTCGGGACGCAAAAGGCGTCTGTGGTTAAGTGGCAAGCAAATCTGGATGGCAGGGACTAGTGCGCCCAGATCAACGGTGCACATCGGATTCCGGATCCCCCCCGCCTTTCTACCTTTAAGAGGAGTTGGGGGGGTCCGGAATTGGGGGCACACTTCTTCAACGGCTACAATCAGAGCACCCAGATCAACAGTGCACAAATAAATTCTGAACCCGCCCCCTCCTTTCTACCTTTAAGCGAAGGGGGGGGGTCCAGAATCGAGGGCGCACTTTTTCAATGACTGTGATCAGAGCGCCCGGATCAACGGCGCGCAGGCGATCTAGATCTCCTTTGCCTCTCTTTCTTTAATCAGCGTGGGTCCCTCCCCCGTCATGTCACCTCTCGAGTCGTCGCTTCCCTATAGCCCACCTTCCACTTCACTTCATAGCACAGCCCTTCCGCAGTCCATCGTCCTCCTTCCAGCTGCCATGTGTCCTCCTCTCTCCACGTCACCTGTTCACGCATCCTTGTGGCACACCTTTTCCTTTTTTCTCATTTTCGCCTAACACCTCATGCCAGGTGTTCTTCACCTCCCAACTCACCTCTCCTCCTCCTTCATTCCTGCCACCTTATGACTTCCCCATCATCTCCCTACGGTTTTGTGCCTCGTCATAAGAGCGCTTCATCCCTCCCCTTCCGGCTATGTATGGCCGTCTCTACTCCTAATCCACTCAAGCTCGCACTTCGTGTCTCCTCTGTCCATCCACCACTCCCATTATGTGCTCAGCCTTCACGCTAGCCTCCACGTCTATTCATCAGGCCGTTCATCTAATCCATATGGCAGCACGAGGGGCCTTCCACGTCCCAAAGGTGCCAAGTTGGCTGGGCCGTTCTCAATTCCAAAGAAGCAATTATTAAGGTAGTTGGTGGTGGTTAGATATCATCTCCGCCATAAAGGGAAAGTCCGGCGATGAATTAAAAGCACGTCGATTCGCCCACGAGACTGTCAGGAGTTCAATTGTGTCTACCATAGGTGTACGATCATTCAGAGACTATAGGTGCAGATTGTCAGAAGCCATGCAGACGCAATGTTTTTAATGCAACGTCTTGATTTTGTTGTTGTTGTTGTTTCGAGTATATGTAGGCGTTTTCACCATTTTTGTAGGTATTGATGGTTGAGCGAGGCTCCTGGTTGTAAATCTTTAATAAAGCACTGTTATTCTGGTTATGCATGGACTCTTGAGACTTCTTGCCTTATGAATGTCAGTTTCCTTTACGTCTTTGTTTACACTGTGTTAGAGCAGCTTGGAATTGGAGAATCCAGTCGAGTTGTAACTGTTATAGGATGATGTAGAATTGGATCACTGTAACAGTCGCATTGTCTCTAATCGGTCCTTGTGATTGTCCTAACGCTGAATGACTTGGAATTGGAGAATCCAGTCAAGTCCCCCTTTCAGTTTCTTAAGACCCTGAACCAAGAGGATCTTTCATTCAGAGTCTTTCTTCCACAAACTACTGAAAGCCTGTTGCCCAAAGTATTTTGTTTACTCTTCTTATCAAGTCTTCCAACTGTTCATATTTTAATCAACCCACTGACTGAAGTTAGATCAAGACCTCATTTGTTACTTACATACCAGACCCATTCCATGAGTTAGAGTGATATCTCCCTGAGTCTCTACCCATTTGATCACCCATAAAAAAAATCTATTGTGACATAAAACTGATGGGTGTCAAGCTCTACTCCTGCAAGCAATCTAAGAGTGACTTCTGTCGCCAACACAACCTAGCAATTTCCTTCATGAAAATTTTTGTAATATTATTCGATGTATGCATTGTCTTCACAACCACAAAATGAGCATCCTTTGTTAATTTGTCAACCACCACCATGATTGAATCATGTTGCTTATTCGTTATGGGTAATCCTTTGATGAAATCCATGGTAATCACTTCCCATTTCTTCTCTGGGATTGGAAATGGCTGCAACAAACCCGTTGGGTGACTATGCTCAGCCTTCACCTTATGACATTCCATACATCGATCGATGTAATCATCAACATCCTTCTTCATTCCCGGATCGGCCAAAAAAACTGACTTCTTACTGTTGTGATTGTTTTCTGGTAACCGATATGTCCAGCATAAGGAACATCGTGCATTTCCTTTAGTACCAAATTCCTCAGTTCTCCAGAACTAGGAACATAGATTCTATTCTTATGCATGAGTAATCCATCTTCCTTTATATTGTACTCTTTTATTTTCTGTTGTACATCCCCTTGCTGTAAGTTTTCCTTTACCTGTAGGTAATTCTGGTCTATAACAAGACCATCTAAAATTCTTCTCTTCAAGTCTGACTGATGCATACTGACAGCAGTAGCATGCATGAGATGCACTCTTCTACTAAGTGCATCGACAACCTTATTCTCCTTTCCCTTGATATTCTTGATATCGAAGTCATATTCACTTAAAAATTCCATCCATCTTGTTTTCTTGGCATTCAAGGTTGGTTGTTCAAAAAGATACTTCAGGCCAATGTGGTCTGTCCTTAATTTGAATTTCTTCCCCATGAGATAATGCCTCCACATCCTCAAGGCGTGAACAATGGCAGCAAGTTCCAAGTCATGCGTGGAATAGTTCCTCTCATGTCCCTTAAGCTTTCTAAACTCATATCCAATGACATGTCCATTTTACATGAGGACTCCCCCAAGTCCTTCCTTACATGCATCTGTACATACCACAAAACTTTCCTTTGGGTCAACAATATTTAACACACGTTTACTAGTAAGTAATTCCTTCAACAAATTAAAATTCTTTTCACACTTGAGTGTCCATTCAAATTTAGTTCCCTTCTTTTGCAAAGAAGTGATGGGATGAGAAATCTTAGAGAACCCTACTATGAACCTTCTGTAGTAGCCAGCTAATCCCATAAAAGATGTGATGTCTGACACATTTATGGGTGTTGGCCATCCTCTAATGGCTTCGATCTTCTCTAGATCTACTACGATGCCCTGCTCTGAAATAATGTGTCCCAAGTAATGGATCTGCTTTTGATAAAAAGAACACTTACTCGACTTGGCATACAACTGATGTTCTCTCAGTACTTTCAATACCAGTCTTAAGTGATGTTCATGCCCCTCTTCAGACTTATAATAGATAAGTATGTCATCTAGGAATACTATGACAAATTTATCCAAATAATTTCTGAATATGACATTCATTAAGAACATGAAGACAACTGGTTCATTGGTCAGTCCAAATGGCACCACTACAAATTCATAATGCCCATACTTGGTCCTAAAGGTTGTCTTATGAATGTATTCTTCCTTGATTCTTACCTGATGGTATCCTACCCTCAGGTCAATCTTTGATTATATCTTTGCTCCTCTTAGCTGATAAAAGAGGTCATCAATTCAGGGTAGAGGATACTTTTTCTTTATAGTGCACTTGTTTAGTTGTCGAAAGTCAATACACAGCCTCAAGGTTCCATCTTTCTTTTTGACAAAAAGTACTGGTGCTCCCCAAGGTGAAACACTTGGACATATGTACCCTTTATTCAATAATTCCTCCAAGTGCATTTGTAATTATTTTAACTCTGGTGTGCTCATTCTATAAGGTGTTTTTGACACCGGGGCAGCTTCTGGCACTAAATCAATTGAGAAATCTATCTCCCTTCTTGGTGGAAATCTGGGTATTTCTTGGAATACATCGTCAAATTCTTGTAGTAGCGAGGAATCTTCAAGGCTTGACCCCTTTTTATTTTCTGGCTCTTCCACATGAGTTGCATACAATTGAAATCTTTTCCTAAAACATATTTTTAGCTATAAGGCTGAAATATCCCTTATAGAGATGGGTCTTGGAACTCCTTTCACAGTGCTTTTTTTTCCATTTCCATCAATACATGTAAATGTCGTGTTATGACAATCTAGGACAGCATGATTCTTGTCCAACCAATCCATTCCAATCAGAATATCATAAGACCCCAATGGTATGATATTTAGATCAATACTAGTATTCATGCCATTAAGACTCATGGAACAACTTTTGACCATGTCATGGATTCTTCTTTTGGTTCAAGTGGCTAACTGAACCAAACTTTTTTTTTCCATGTTTACTTTTCTCCAAGTGTAATCTATCCACTATCTTAGGATCAATGTAACAATGAATTTCTCCTGAATCAATCAAAATAACAACAGGTTGATTTATGATCTTACCTTCCACCTCAATCATATTGGACTGGTACTCTGCTTGTCGATCATCTAAATATGCATAGATTCTTCCCATATCTTCGACTGATGTAGCCTCTTGGATGTTGTGCATAGTCTTCCCTCTGTATTTTCTGTGTGGGAAATTATTGTAGAGGTGATCTTCCTTGCGTCCCCATCATTGGATTGGTGGTCTTCCCCTTTTTTCCCAAAGAATCTTATTTCTTGAAATCCCTCTTAGCATACTGATCTTGACGATTTCTATTAGGCTCATTCCTATTGAAGTAAGGTTTGAATCCTTTCCTCCTCTGATCAGACTTCTCATTCTTCTTGTCCTTCCAAGATTTCTACAGAGATTCTCTTCCCTGGCCTTGCTCATACGGGTATTTAGCCTTCTTGATGGATTCAGTCAAGGTCTTGGGCTCATCATACTTGATCTTTTCCTTATAAAAGGTTGGCAGTCCACTTAGAAATCTCTGTATTTTCATTTTCTCATCACCAATGAACCTGACATACTTTAACAATCCCAAGAACTTCTTCTCGTACTCTGCCATAGTCATGCTTCCCAACCTGAGTTCAAAGAACTCCTGCATTTTCTTGTCATAGAAATGATCTGAGAGGTACTCCTTCTAGAAGTACTTCTTGAACTGCTTCCAAGTGATCCTAATTTCATTAACATGTTCCACTTGCTTCAGTTGGTCCCACCACATTGTAGCTTTCCCGTGTAAATGGTAGGTGGCAATCCTAGCTTCCAGATTTGATGGATAGTTATGCAACTGAAAATATCTTTGGATTCCAAGAAACCATGCTTCAACATCATCTTCCCTTTCTCTTTCACCATCGAAGGAAGGTGTCTTGAGCTTCCTCAACTCTCCTTGCAAACTATCTACCTTTTGTTTCCTTCTTTTTTGTCTAACAGGAGACACCTATGTACTACTTGCAGGATCTTCCGATGCATAAAAATTTCCTTCTGAGTAAGGATGTGAGTGGTTTCCATGAGCTCTGCTGGCACTTCTAGAATAACCAACTCTTCCACGATCATCCCTTCTTTCATGGCACCTGCCTTCTTCCTCTTGTCTTGAGTTTGATCCCTTCTTCATTTGTCTCTGCAACTGAATTAAGCTCTACAACACTCGAGCATTTATCTGACTTTTCTCTCTCATCAATCTCTCGTTGTCTTCTTTGTAGCTCTGCACTTCCATCTTCATGCTTCTTACCGTTTCTATTAACGTTTCCTTCTCTCCTTTTCCCTTGCGTCCATTGGACTATGTCTCTGCATTACCAACTCTGGTATTCTAGCCTTTGACCTCCTTATCATGACTAGAGGCTCCTTCGCCTTCTTCCATTTCCTCACATCTTGAGTCGATGTGTTTAAACCCCTTAATTCTGTAAAATGTGCAAGCGACCATTTTGTTAGAATTATGCATATGATAAGCAAAATTTCCAAACCATGCTACAGGTCTCTTTCTTTTTTTTATTTATGGAGATCATATCCCCATTCTCTGAAAATAACAGTGTCCTATTATCCTTGGTTGAAACAAAATTTCATCCTACGCAGGCGCTTCCTTCAAACCACCTTCCCAGTGACCACGACTAGAAACCGCAGCTAAATCCTTCCTTAGCACTTTTTTGTCTCGAAGACAACCAATTCGGCCCTTAGCCCTCCTTTCCTCAGCTCTCAATCTACATATGAACACGGCCATGACACTACCCTTAGTTGAAAAAGCGTTTGTCCAGAGATTTGGGACTTCATAACTTTCAGCCAGGACTAGATCAATGGTCCTCGTCCTCTTTCACGATCAACAATCGAGATCCACTTCAGGACTTTGCGCTTTGGGAGTCTCAACTTTCCTCGCTTACATCCTCCTGGAACGCTTTTACCTGGATTTCATGATCTTTCGACGAGTGTCCTCCCATAGATCAGCGACTGTGAATCACTTCAGCTCTTCGGGCTTTGGAAGTTTCAAACTTTCCTCATGCACTTACTCCCAGAGTGCTTTCACCCGAAGTCGATGATCCTTCGATGTGTGTCTTCTGGAATCAATCGTTGATATGTACTCCGACCTTCAGGCCTTCGGGATTTTTTGATCCAACATAACCTATTACATCTTTCCCCTCTGGAGTGCCCAGTCTCCAGACTACATGATCTGTTGCCACATGGAAAAATATTGGAAGCGGACATGTGGCCCAATCAGGTGGGTGCCACGTGTCACGTTCTAACTAACTTTTCAATACTCCAAATTCTCAAAACTTACTGACACGTGGAACACATCCCATGTGTCCACGTCATCCCAAGTGACGTCCACAATCCATGTCACTTCAGGAATTCCAGGATCCACATCACCTCTAGGTGACATCATCGTCCCCCATAACTTCGGCTCTTTGGGCTTCGAGACTTCAGGAGTTTTCATACTGTCACACTTCCAATTCTCCCGAACTCTGAATTCCCGAACTAGCCAATTTGTTGCCATGTGTCCTCTTGGAATAAATGGCTAAGATTCACTTCAGGTCTTCACCCAGAGTCCACATATATGCACCATGTGTCCTCATTAATCTAATGGTTGAGGCTTACTTTGGGTCTTCGAACTTTGAAAATCTCAAATTTCAAAACTTATTTGGCCCCACTGGCTCTTATCCGAAGCCCTGGATCTGGCGACGCATGGCTCTCAGCAGATCAATGGCTGAGATCCTTTTGGGTCTTTGGGTTTTAGGAGTTTCAAATATCAACTAAAAACCTCTCGAATAGATTTCTTCGAAGTTACTGATCTGCTGACACGTACCTCTTGGTGATCGACGGTCAGGATCTACTATGGCTATATGGAGTTTCGATGTTTGATCCCTAACATGTCACATCACTTACTTCCTTTCAATTTGTGGGGGAACGCATCGACAGTTTGGAGTAACTTGCTTTTCGCCCCACAATTCTCCTGACGCTGACATGAAACCCCTCGGTGAAACCGTGGTTTGGATTGCGGGACCGCCTTGAGGAATTATCTCCCATGCAACTTGGTTCCCCACAATGTTGGTTGTCCATTGATCTATCTCTCCAATGGGATAGGATGGTAGTGACCTTAACCCTTGCTTCCTTTTCATCGGACAACCGTTGTTCACATGTCCTCTGATCCAATGATCTCGGATCTCTCCTGATCCTACAATGGAAATCGCTCCCGAATTTGAAGGGGATGGTCACGATCCTTCGATCCCTTTACAATGGGTCTTTGGTGATCTAAATCCTGCGTATATTCTGCAATTCCATTCCTCTTGAGGTTTTCAACTCCATGGTCAGAGTTCGATCTATAATCACGAGAATCTGACCAACAGACTCGGCCCATATCAACCTGGTGTTTCAACCAGAAGCTCTGATACCAAACTGTAACATACCCAGCCACCCAAAGAATGGGGTATGTTACCTTCAATCCCTCCCCTGGACTTCTTTCTCTTACTGATACCTTTTTAAAATTTAAGGATGCATAAAATAAAAGACTTTAACGACATGCACAATAGTATTCAACAAGCATGCATAGTCTAAAGATTGAATTAAACGATAATTAAATATACAACAGAAATACATTCATATACATGTAAATGATACCATAACAGAGAGCACTTATCTTTATGAAAGATGACACCAACTGGATACAGACCAAGGACGTTCCACCCAACCATAGACACTATTGTTCCAAAATTCAACAACAGTGTCACCCCTGAGCTAGGGCTATGAATCCACAAGGATGGTTCTAGAGTGTTACTTGGCTTCCCACACCAGTCAACACCCAATCTCTCATAGGCTTCCCAACTCTCACAACAATCCAAGTACCTAGCTCCATTCTACCCAGATTGCACCACCCAAGAGAACCAACCTACACCCTTCTCTGCCACGTAGTCCCTCAGGCAATCCTTCTCCTTATCCAGGCTCCAGTGCAACTGGTCCAGAATCTCAATGTTGGAACTCTCAAGACTCCCAGCTGTGAGAAACGCTGGACACAAGCCAACGCATCTCAGACATGTAGGCCTCAAGTCATGGCTGGATCACACCAGTAACCACTATATCCCACCATACCATGGCTAATTCTTCAACAGTTCGGTTCCCTTTCCCAAGCCAAGATGCGGATAAGGATGGATCAATGAATGGGTAAGTGGGTGCATGAAAGTGCGTGAGGGAAATGAATGAATGTATAGGAAATCAGCAAACAATCCATTAGTCGAACCCCCCCATCAGACTAGAGGCGGGTTTAAGTAACTTTGTGGGGAATCAAGAACCTCTTGGCCTTCCCCAAGAAGATCATGTAATCGATCCCCTCCTTTAGACAAAAATGGGTAATTAAAATGGGAATAAACACTTAGCCCCTCAAGCCCCCTATAACTCTAGTCCTTGTCCGTCTAGCAGCCAACGATGTTTTTATTATTAATAATGATAAAAAAAAATTACATGTCTTGGGCACACTAGCCTTTTAATAATTGTTTGGGCAATCTGGCCTCTCATCATTGTAACAACACTTTATTTAAAATGGGGGTTCAAAACATGGGGTGTTACACCTCGTGGGGGAGAAAACCCAACAACCAATTTTTCAGTATAGATTCCTTCAACTAGTACAATGTCACATTATAGCTCTCGACAAATAGACCAAGACCAAGATACCAAAGACTAAGAAACCAATACTTCCTATGCTAGACCTTCCTTTCTATGCTCCAAATACAGAAGAGAAGGTGAGTTGTGTGTGTATACAAATGAGAGGAACTCGACCTCTATTTATACGCATAATTGACTCCCGAAAAGACGCAACCCTAAGAGGGTATGTTTTGACTTTTACATCATTCTAATCACTTAAAACCTAAACCATAACTAACCCCTACTACATAGTATCCTAAGCATATTAATTGTTTTTATCTTTGTAACCCGATTCAAAACGTTGATGACAAAAATGACACCATGTATTATCTGGAAACTAACTTCGAAACTCCTCACCACAGAAATATGAAAAAAGTAATAAAATAATAATTTATTTTGAGCTGATTTATACAATAATATTACAATAACCTTCTTGAGGTTTTACCAATTCAAATACAAAATAATATCTTCCGTAGTTACATCGAAATATCAACACTCCCTCTTAACTAGGAAGGTATTATTTGTTGCCACATTATCTCATGACCATTGACTGTTGAACATGTGAATATATACATCATCGTATATCCATAGTAAAACATGACTTCACATCCAATGCATCCAAGGCCTATGGGTAGCTCTCAAATAGCTTGAATATGTCACCATGACATACACTACCCTGCAATGCATTTGTACCTCATCATGTGCACCCATGTGACTTCATAGCCAATGCATCCAAGGCCTATGGGTAGCTCTCAATGATCCAGGTGGATATCTGTGGCCAACCACCTATTCCAAATAGCTTAAAAAAGTCTTCTGGAAATTTACTATTGTTAGCAGGTTTTTGGTTCCTAAACTTTTGGGGCCATTTTGAGGGCCTAAATGAAGTTTTTTCACGATATGGAAACTCAATTATAGTTGAAGGATCTTATTGAGCCCCCAAAATGAATCTCCTCATCGATATCTTTCCAATGATATATTTTGCGCCCCAAATGGAGATCGTATGCCAAAGTTATGCCCCCAGGAAGTTGATACACCAAACTACCCAAAATAGGGTCCACAAAATTGTTGGATTTTCATACTTCAAGGTTAAGGTTTTGGATTTTATTTATGTTAAAAAGGCATTTGGAGCCTCATTGTAATAATATTCTTATGAATGTGAGTAGCCAACACATCTCTTCTCAGAGATAAGCTGCCACCATTATAGCGAGTCTTTCACTCTGTATTTGTACATTTTTCTCATTAATAGAAACTGTGCATTACTGTATCTCTGTGTTTATGGTTATATCTATGATATATCTCTGTTATATTATTGGATATCTGATATCTCTCTGTACATTTCTTAATTATATCTCCACTCTCATTTCGTGCCAAAAATAATCCGGATCAATGGCATCAGAGCAGGCTACTCTTGATCGTTTTTCAGTGCATGTCCCCGACAAGGTATGAGTATAGCAAGTTGGGTCTCGAGCTTGTCTCTATTGAGGATAATTGCTTTCACATGCCCAAGAAGCCCTCCATGGAAGCAGAAAAGAAAAATGACAGAGCAGGTGAATGTCATGGATGATTTTAGGGGCTAAATTTCATTCATGAGATAATTTTCCATAGTTTTTACCAAAAAAAAATTCGTTATTCTAAAAATATTTCTCCCAAATTCTAAAGGACAAAATTATTTTACCTTAAAAATTGCCAAAATTTTATATAAACTATATAAAATCCTTAGAAATTTAATTTTTTTACAAAAATATTGCCAAACATTCATAGTTGGCATATGAAGGATTAGTAAGATTCGCCAAGGTTTCTACATTTTAAAATAAATTTTCGTCCTTAAAATCATCCCTGTGGGAAATTCTATTAATTTGTTGCTTGAGCAAGCTCTGACGCGATAGAGGGACGAAATGATGGAGAATTTTTCCCACATCCTTCAATGTCTGCTGATAACAGTAGGCACGTCTTCATCAAGAGCCCACTTTGGAAGCACCTCTCCTTTCAGGGTTCAAGTCAATTTTGATATTCCTGTATTCAAAGGTCAGATAGATGAGGATGCCCTAGAAAAATGGTTAAATCTATTAGAAGATTATTTCTTTGTTCACAATTTTTTCTAGAGGGAAAATCTCACTATTGTACTCCTTGTTGTTCTCCCCCATGTAGAACATTGGTGGGAAACTCATTGAGAGCAAAGTTCCACATAGGATTCTGGAATATATGGGGTTGAGCCCACTTGGGATTTTTTTGTGGATGCGGTCAAGGAACAATATTACCCTATTGGTAACTATGACGACCAATACATGAGATGGACCACACTGCGACAAGAGAGGGGCCAAACAATGTCAAAGTTAAAAAATAATTTCCATACCTTGCACACCAAGATGGGTATCAAAGACTCTGAGTGACATCCGGTTTTGAAATACCACAGGGATCTACATAGGTACATCCAAACCGAAATGGATTTCCTGGACATCTCATCACTGGGAGTTTCCTATCGATATGTTGTCAAAATCGAGTAGAAATTTAGGCACTAGAACAAACAGGAGTTCAGGTCTGCAAATTCGCAACAAACAAAGCATGATAAAGATGGCTAAAAAACATCCTCTCAAAAACCAGTCCAAGCCACAGGAAAAGAAGGGTAAGGGAAAGACAAAGAATGACACTGGAAATTGATGTGATTTCCACAAAATCCCCTGGCACAACGTCGATGAATGTCGTCAAAATAGTCATTGGTGGTCGATATCAAAGAGAAAGAGTCGAACCCAGATTCAGATTATGATTTAGAAAATAATGGGAGAAAACAAATCATTGACGCATACCCAACTGCTTAATCTAGGTGGATATTTGTGGCCACCCACCTATTCCAACTAGCTCCTCTTGACCATTTTTAGTTCATCACGCTCTTCTATAATTCTTTGTAATTGTGGGTTCTACACTTTTCGGGTTTTCTTAATCCCTACACAGATTTCAGGTGGTGATTGGTGGCCTCCCACCTAATACAACTAGCTTATTTTGGAAGTTTTTGTGTCGGTACATCTTTCTTTACTTCCAGGGCCATTTTGGGGCCCTAAACAATGTTTTTTTGGTTTCCACAGTCAAACTGTAGATGGAGTTAAAGATTGATGGAATAATTTGTAGTTCTCGAAAACACCTTTCCAACGAGCTATCACGTTCCTGAAACGAAGGACGTATGCAAAAGTTACGACCCCGAGAAATTGAGGAACCAACTTACCCATCGGGGCCCACATAACTTTTGGCATTTCATCTCCTAGGGTTAGGTTTTTGGATGTCTAGGGTTTTGGAATTCATGAGTAATGTTAAAAAGGCCTCTACAACCTCATTTTAATCATTCTTCTCAGAAAGATGTGCATAGAAGCCACATCTCTTCTCAAAGATACCTACCACCATTTGAGCAAGTTGTTTTCAGTAATGTAGTTTTACAGTTTCATCCTATTTTATTTATTCAATAAAAGTTATTGTTCACTAGATATCTGTTGTTTTTCTCTGTATCTATGTGTTATTGTATTCAGTCTATTATTTATTTAGTTTTGTTCATAAATCCAGATTAGTGGTATCCGAGCGGTTTTCTCTTCATTTATTTTTCTTCATGCATGTCCCAGACAAGATCCGAGTACAAGAAGTTGGGACTCAAACCAGTCGATCCTTTGTAAGATCGGTCACACCGAGCCAGAACAAAACTGATGGGGGACAATAAGAAAGATGATGGAGCATGAAATCCTTTTAAATTGTTTTTCAAGGAAGCCCTTGCTCGACAAAGGAATAGAATGATGGAAAAATTTACACAAATCCTTCGGCGGCTGCCCATGGGAGATGCATCTTCATCAAGAATCCACGAAACCCCCTTCAAGGTACAAGTAAATTTTGATATTCCATTATTTGAAGGAATGATAGATGCGGATGTTGTAGATAAATGGTTGAATATGCTCGAAGGTTATTTTTCGGCCCACAATTTTTCTGATAGGGAAAAGATTACTTTTGCACTCCTCAAGGTCGTCCCACATGTTAAGGACTGGTGGCATACTTACTCTGAGCAAAGGGCCATAGAGGAATCTATAGTATTTGCAGTCACCCCCACATGGGATTCCTTCTGGGATTCCATTAAAGAACAATACTACCTTGTTGGAAGCTATGAGGACCAATACACAAGATGGACTGCCCTGCGTCAAGAAAGGGACCAGACAATACCAGATTTCACCAATATTTTCCATACCCTGCGCACCAAATTGGGTATCAAAGACTTTGAACAACATATCATACTCAAATACCATGGATGACTACATAGATACATTCAAACATAAATGGATTTTCTGGACATTGCATCATTGGGTACAACTTATAGATATGTTATCAAGATCGAGAAGAAATTTAAGTAGAAGAGGCGAGAGTTTGGATCAACAAACTCCTCACAGCCAAAGCAGGGAAAAGGTGGCCCCAACCAACAAAACAAGGGTCAGAGAAAAGAGGGCCACTCTCAAGACAACCAGTCCAAGCCGCAACACAAGAAGCGTAATGAGAAGTCGAAGAAGGACACGGGAAAGTGGTGTGAATACCATAAAATCCCTTGGTACAACACCGAAGAATGTCGCTCCAAGAAGTCACTAGTGGATGAGATGAAAGATTACGAGTCTGAGGAATATTTTAACTCTGAATCAAATCTAGAAGGAGGGATCCATATTATCAATGCTGAACCCAATGCCAACTGTCGCTACCACCAAAGTCTAGGGAAGCGAACCAGAAGAACTAGAGGAAGGAAAATTCCTCTTTCACTCATAGATGTGGGTAAAGGGGGCTCTGCTTCATTTCATTGTCAATAGTGGCAGTCAAAATAACTTGATATCAATAGAGGTTGTCAAGCGGTTGGACCTGTCAATGACATTGCACCCACAACTATACACCATCGACTAGCTTCACCAAGGAAGAGATCTCCATGTCAGCCAAAAATGTTGTCTTCCCTACGGAATCAAGCCCTTCAAAGATGAGGTATTGTGTGACATTGATCCCCTTTAAGTTTGTGATTTTATTTTAGGACAACCACATTTGTGGAAGAGACATGTTGTGTATGAGTCTAGACCCCACAGTGTTATTATTACTTTGGGTATACAATTGTACAGGATACCAAAGTTAGCACCACCTACCATTATTTCTTTAATATCTGTTAAGAAATGTAGTAAGGTCATTTCACAGACCAGAAAGTTAGTCTTCTTTGTGATTTGTGCTCATAGTAAGCAAAAGGTCATCATCGCATCCATGAACTCTACATAGAGCCTCTCTTTGCAACAGAAGCAAGTGGACGGAATCATGGAAGAATACAGAGACATCTTCTACTCACCCACTTGGGTACTGATGCACTACCAATTCAAACATCCAATTGATGTAACCCCTGGTGCACGTCTGACTAATGGACTAGTTTATCATCACTTGATGATGGAAAATGACGAAATCAAGCGTCAAATTCAAGAGTTGCTTCAAAAGGGGCACATCAGACCCATCTCATCCCCTAGCGGAAACTCGATTGTACTGGTGTATAAGAAAGATTAGACTTGGTGGCTCTGCATTGATTACAGAGAATTAAACAAAATCACATTCAGGAACTAGTACCCAATTCCCCAAATTTATTACCTTCTTGACCAACCCAAGGGAGCCAAATTCTTCAGCAAGATTGACCTAAATTTTGGCTACCACCAGGTTCCCATCAAACTGACTCATGTATGGAAGACAACTTTCAAATCTAAAGAAGGTCTCTTT